>CAUYRT010064727.1:0-45470 GCA_963574885.1 Lepilemur ruficaudatus
AGTTAAAAGTGAAGGCCCAGAGAAGTGACACACATAAAAATGACCTTGACTTGAAAACAAACACATGAACTTTAAAAATGCAAATCTCCTTCCAGCTAAATAAATAGAACCAGTCCGAGAAATGGCACACACGAATTTTGAGAAGTGTGACTGAAGAAAAAGCCTCAGAGAAAAAACAATGTAGAATGGCAAGACTGAAAAATATAGCAAAAGGAACATGGACTTCCAGGTCCTAGATCCGCCTTCAGAAGATCCTGCTTTTGATATGGACAATGCAGCCTCCCAACACTCATCCGCGCGTCCATCTCGCCTCCCGTCCGATACGGATGGAATGCCTACGGGTGCCCAGCACGGCACAGAGGCCTGGGGGCCCGTGTCTCTGGGACATTCTGACGCCAGCTTTGTCTACATGGAGCTTACAGTCTGGTGGGACATGCAGACAGGAAAGTGGGGCAAACCACTCACCGGGCCAGGTTGTTGCGGGCGTTGGGGTTAATGCATAAACCACCTGGCGGTGCGCACAGCAGCCCCGACATGCTAAACCGGTGGTGATTACTATTATTAAAATGCCGAAGACCAGTCAGAGGCCACAAGATAGCGTGGAAACAAATCTTCTGTTCAATAATCATTGGAGAGACATGCATTGTTTGAAGTCTACAGGGAGGCAATTTGTAACATTCAAAGTTACAGTGGAGACTAAAAGGAACTTATCACTTTATACTCTTAAGTCCAAAACACTCCCTCCTAAGCCCATGCATGGGAGTCTCAAAGGTCTATGGTAGCTTATGCAGCTTATGTGGTTCCTATAACATGGGGCGGGCACAGGGAGGCTGGGAGGAGAGGGGCTGAGCTCATCAGGCCGCTCACTTGGAACTAGTTCTCTGACCTTGGGGCCTGGCACACCTGGGTTACACGGCTATACCTAGACCGTGCCACCTGCCCTCTCCCCCCCTCCTGGATACAGGGATTCTTATAGGCATTCACACAGAAATTATTCCAGGGAGCTAGACATGCCACGTGTATAGCTATGTTTTGCTTTTAGGAGAGGAAGCAGTGTAGAAAGAACATAGGTTTCAGAATCAGAAGCATTTGGAGTCAAATCCAGTTTTGTGACCTTGGCAAGTTACTTAATTTCTCTGAGCCTCAGTTTTCTTAACTATAAAATGGGACTGATGATGAGGGCTAGTGTGAGGATATATACAGTATATCCTATGCACACACATATGTATGTAGATATATGTGTGTATATGAATACATATATGATTATAACACATATGTGTATATTTATAGACACATACGCATTTATATGCAAAATATGCATATGTATATATTTACATATGTATACACACAGATATGTGTGTATATATTTATGTATTCATGTACATATATACACATGTACCTGGCCTACCACAGTGTCTAATACCTGGTCAGTCTTAGTACCTTTCTGTGGTTGCAGAGGCCTTCCTTAGTACTGACCTATGGTAGCTGCTAAGGCTCTCTGTAATTTGAAGAATAATAACTATAGGGTCCCTAGACCACCCCCACCAAATCGTTTCACAGCTGCTAAGCACCATTATTAGAGTTCAAGGGCCAAGCTGGCTCTCCAAATGCCGTTAAACCTGGCACCAAGATAGAAGAATGACATCAGACAGCTGACAAAAGTGCTGCTCTAGGCCAGTAGAAATGTCACCTGCTGATCCACGTCACTCTAGAACCATGTCAGCCCCAGGCCAGGCCTGAGCAAGTCTGTCCTGGTCTCTAATCATGTACTGAGACCCCAAACACCAGAGGCCCAAAGGTGACATTCTTGGTCACCTTCTCCGCTTGATTTTTTAGAACTTCTAGACTTTAATTTTTGCAATTAATGTAAACCTGTTCATTTGAAGCCAGATTCCCCATTTCTGCCAGTTACTAAGAAGATGGCCAGGGAATAACTTCCACCTAAAGAGGCTTCTGGGACATCCGTTAGCCAAGGGCAGGCACTCTGAGCAGTGGGCCCTCCTGGGATGTACGTTAAGGCACTGATTCCCTGGCCATGCCCAGGCCTCCCGCTAGGGGAAGTAGGGAGTGCAGTGTGATGGGTGGCGGTGGAAGCTGTGATTTTACCAGCACGGCCGGTGCTTCCGAGGAATGGCTTGCTGGGAACCCCGCTCTGCCCTGAGCAGCTCTCCTGGGAACCTCCGGATGAAACAGGATGGGCTCCCAAGAGGGGCTGTGGGCCTGACTCACAGGACTCATCAGTAGTCACCTGCATGCTCCCCGCTGATCAGAACCCCTGCCCCTAGCTTCAAGCCCCATGTGCTCCTGCAATCCCCACGCTGACAGCAGAGACGGGGAGGAGAAAGAGCTCAGCTTTCCTGAGCACCCAGTGTGAGCGGGTCCTGGGCTGAGGGCTCCCACTCGTGTGACCACATTTAATCCTCAACGTGCAGCAGTGTCTGGTGATGTGTCGAGATGGGGAAATGGAGGGAGGAAGAGAATCTAAATAACTGGCTTTTATGGGCACACATGAAGCTAAATTTAGGATTTTATGACTCCAAAAGGCAGGCTCTTTTCGCGAGCTGCCGTGAGTGACGGACTAGACCTGAATTTCAGATTCCCCCTCTGACTGCCCGGGCGGAAGGTCTGCACTTGAGGTGGGGAGCCGCGGCCACGGGGTCTCACGTCAGGTCCGGGGGAAGACGACAGGCTCGCCCCGTTGTGCTCTCACAGTTGTCCTCTGAGGAGGGAACTATTATCTCTCGCATGTCCAGGTGGGAAAACTGAGGTCTGCAGAGGTTGAGCGATCTACCAAAGGGCACAAAGCTGGTACACGGTGGTTCAGGCCATTTGGGTCCCAAGCCTGTGCTCTCGATCACCCAGGGGGCGGCCTCCGGGGTGGGGAGACTCAGGGGTTTGATGATCTTAGAGAGAGAGCATTGCCAGGACTTGGTGAATGGTGACATGGGGTCGGCGAGGGACGGGAATGAGTCCAGGGCAACAGCTAGTTCTGGCTGGGGAACTCAAGGATGGAGCCGTCTCCACCCAGGAGAGGGATTAGAGGATGGGGGAGGGCTTAGGCAGGGAGTGGGAGATGGGAACATTGATTCTGAAAAGCCTGTGGTGCGACGAAGCCAAGTTTGTATTCACAGGCTAATCACAATCCAGCCTTCCATTTAACAAATATTTATTCAGCGCTTAATTTGACAACGCTGTGCACCAGCCCTCGGCGCAGGCTGGAACCTGCTCCCGAACGAGAGGCCCCATTTTGCCGTGTTTGTTTCTGATACCTTCTCTGGTGTTCTCGTGTCCCTTTCTTCAAAATTTCCACTCCCAACAGTCATCAGTTATCAATCACAAATGACAGGGCCTGTGGCTGGAGCGACACCTCCACCACTCAAAGCCACAGGCAGGTGTCTGCCAGCTTGTGGAAGGGCACCTTTGTGCTGACAAGGGTGCAGGCTCTGGGTGTCACCGGGGGCAGTCAGGGGGGACTCGGAAATTCGTGTGTCTTTGTTCATCTTTCCCTAGTGTTTCCTCCTGCCAGGGGACACGGAGATGAGAAAGTGCAGGTCTCAGCCTGCAGAGAAGAAAGGAGGGGAGGGAGCCACACCCCTGCCTGCAAAGAGACGGTTGGGAGGGGTTGAGGCTGATTGAGAAAAACCTCCCAATTGACTGATCTTGTACCTGACTGTGGCAGTCAGTGAGGTGGAAGCTACGCCCATAACCCCTGGCAAGTCACTTCTCATCTCTGAGCCTCACTTCCTGATCTGAAAATGGGGAGACTGCTACCTACTTTTCAGGGATAGTTTGGGGGTTCCTAAGAGGAAACTGGTTGCAAAGTGCTAGGCACATAGTAGGTCCTCTCCACCGTCAGTCATTCTGGGGTTCTTGATGAGCAACAGCTTCCTGTTCCAATGATGCGTGTAAATCCCCTTGTCTTTCTGCAAGTTTCTATGGGAGTGTGTGTGTAGGTAACTGTGTATTTTTATATAGGTCGGACACATCTACATAAGACTACGTTTTAGATTAATTTTATGCAAAAGAGGTTTGTATTGGTGTGATTTTTTTTACATAAATGTGCAATATAGTTCTATTCCTCAATATTTTACATTTCTATTGAAAAGACTAACGTCAAAGAAAGTTTCAAAAAATTATCCCCTTTCCCTGAACATTAGGATACTTTCCCACGCTGTCCTCTCTCTGTTTATACGTACTCAGACAGCCATGGTTTCCCATAGTTGCAGAACGTCCTACCCACTGTTTTATATTGTGCTTTTTGCATTTAACCCTTTCTCAAATGCCTCCGTTGGGGGGGGGAGGAGTATTTAATGCCTTCGTATAGATAAGCTTTGAGAGTTTCATGATATTCCATTGCATTGATGTTTAATTAGTTAAGAAAGCACCCCCCAGAGTCTAATATTTCTGTCTTTGCTTGCGATTCTTTCTGGATGAGATAAGGTCTTGGGATAGGATCTTTTCTATGCTAATGCCTGTGTCCTTTCTGGGTAATTGGAGGACTCTCTTTTCCTAAGTAAGGACTTGCTCTTTCATTTCGAACACTCTGCTAAAGATTAGGGTTTAATGTCAGAATTCAGTCTCTCTTTCTTTCTAGATCATGTGTGTTGACTTTTCCACTTTAAGATGCAAATGTGACGGTCCCAATTGATTGCTACTTAACAAGAGAAGAGGAAATTTATTATATTTTACCAAAAGGGTGGAATGTTAAAAGGAACATACATATCATTGAAAATAATTAAAATAACAGCCTAAGTTTACTGAGTACACGTAATTATCAGGAACTATTCTTCCAAGATCACTGTGTCCTCACAACAACCCGATGAGTTGGGTATGATTCTTATCCATGCTTTGCAGAAGAGGAAGTTCAGGTCAGAGAAATTAAGTGACTTGGCCAAGCTCACATAATCAGGAAGTGACTTGAACCCGGATGGTCTGACGGCCGAGCCCAGGCCCGGGTTAAAATCCCAATCATGCTATCTGCAAACCAGCTGTCCCTCCGCAAACCATTTGACTGCTCGGAGCCTCAGCTTCTCACTTGCGAAGTGGTAGTGACAAATCCTGCCGTGAGGTGCTTGCTCAGTAGCCCAGCTTGGCCCCTGGACCCGGAAAGGTAACTGTTTTCTACTGAGATGTTTGTGCTCCTCAATCATCTTTTTATTTTGGCTTGTGAGCTTGTCTTCCCTGAGAACATTGGCCACCTCTTCGGGCAATGCCGGTGGTGAGAGGCCAGATTCCTCTGTTTCAATTGCAATGAACTCAGTGCAGGGGGAGGTACACCCACCAGGACAATGCTCAGGCCAGATCTTTCCCTTTGCCTCTCAGCTCCACCCCTTAGATTATAATCTAGAATCCCCAGAAATTCAGACAGGATGGCAGAGGAAGTAACTCCATCTGCTTTCCCCAGCCTCTCAGAAGCACAGGACTTCCACACCACTCTGATTTTACTCCCGAAGATACACAGACCACAGGTCAGAGTCTCCATAGGTCTTTTCCAAGACTGTGACTGGGGAGAAGAAAGAACAGACTTCCTAATATTTCCCCCTCTCTTTTATAAATCTGCTGTTGTGCTTGGCTGCCTCTTGCGTAGGCCAAAGCCACCATCACCTCCCACCCGACCCTCCAATTCACAACAGCACTCCACCCCCAGCCGTTTCTCGTGGCTTTCAGTTTTTTCTTTTCAAGTCTTTCGGGTTCTTCTGGAGTTAATCTTGGGAAGGGGGTGAAGCAGCTGTGCTTGTTCCGAATCTTGATTGGAAATGCAACCTGAAAGCAACCTCTATTTTCCATTCCTCTAACATCTCATAGCACCCATTCCATGGGGCCTTAACCCTTCAAATGCACACGTGCATACACACACATGCATGCACACATGCCAGCCTCCTCCCTGGCATCGCCAGCGTTGGGGGAGACGTGTGGGAGGAACAACTGACAGGACCCATTCTCTGCCTTCATTTGTCACCAACTCCTCCTTCAGGGGTGGCCAGAGCTGCCCATGATTCCTGATCCTCCTGAGGCTTTGATGTCCAGGTTTCTTGCTGATACCACGAGATGCCCCGGATCCTTCTGATCCCCTTCCTACTTTCTTAAGATACTCCTTCATTTACCACATATTTATTTAGCATCAACGATTTGCTAAACACTGTGCTAAGTGAAAACTTGAACTGGCTTCTGTTTCTGTCACTTATGATCAAAAGTATCTTAGCTAAGATACCAGGTGCTATTCTGTTTAGTTTACAGATGTGAACCTGAAGAACAACAGGGCACATGTGAGCCCAAGGGAAGAGCCTCAACAGGTAAGGGTGGAGCTAGGAAATGGACTCTGGGGGCCAAGCAATCTAAGCTCGAATTCTCACTTGCCCATTTCCTGGGTAGGTGACCTCCATTAACTTACTTTCTGAGCCTCAGTGTCCTTCTCTGTAAAAGGGGGAGAATCACAATTATAGCTGCCACTTGTGGTTGTCACAGGATTCAACGAGACAGTGCGTGTAAGCACTGGGCTCTGTCTGCCTGGTGTAGAGTGAGCACAAAGTGAATACTGTGTTGGGATGATGACAACGATGATGATGATGATGATGGAGAAGAAGACAAATTTAAAGTTGTGCATGTCGACAGGTGCACTGTGGCCCCCACATAATTAAAATCACTGGAGATGGGAGTGTGGGGAAGGGGTGAGCATCCAACGCATGGAGCAGAGCTCAAACCTCGAGGGAAATCCCTGGCAAGTCTCAGGGAGGTAAATTGTTTAATCTCTGTAAATGGGCTGAGTTAGAACTGTCCCTCAGCCTGGATCACAAAGCAACAAACCCTTCAAGGACAGCTACAAAAAAAATGTGAATTTGTTAAATCTCGAGGTTATTTTCATAATTTAAAAAATGTAATATCTTGTGTAATAAAAAACCATATATTATTTAAATACTCTCTTTTTCTCTATAAAGTATATAGAAGAGGAAGGGAGAGAGAGAGAGAGGAGAGAGAGGAAGGGGTGAATAGAGACAGACAGACAGTGAGACAGTGCTTTCAAATATCATTTAATGCCTAAATGTCACAGGCTTAAAAAATTCAACAGAATTCTCATGCATTCTTTCCCACTGGGGGCTACCCTTTAAACAATGACCTTTAAAAAAACTCAAGTAAACAGTCAGCTCTGATACGGATGGCATATGTTCTTTATCAGCCTGCACATTCCACTGCTGACAAATTTATTAGCCCAGATGGTCAGTATTTTGGGCAATAGATCTTTGGATCTAACAGATTCTTGTGGGCTGCATCTGTCTGGGGGGATTCCATCCTGGATTCTTCCAAGATGAGATGGTTTAAATGATTGTCATGTCTTGTGGTTGCAAAAATCCCATTTTGATGTTCCATCTGCCATAATTAATCTGTAGACTCTAGGGGGAGGCAGGGCTGGCACACAGAATACTCTATAGGAAAACATATCAATTAAATTGCAGGTGCGGTCTCTCCAAAGAGCTCAAATAAGGGATCAAAAGTCAGTGCTGCTCAGTGGAAAGGGCATGGTACCTGAAGTCTAAATACCTGGGGGTTCATGTCTTGGTGTCATTAATAAGCTCCCAGTGGAAGCTGTAGTGCCAGAGCGAGAATCCGTTCCAGGTAACAGCAACCAGAGGCAGGTGTTTTGCAGGCATCCTGGAGACAGCAACCCTGTTGAGAAATTTAACCCTGCTTAAAACTGGAACTTTGAAGAATTGCACACTGAGAGACCAATAATTCTTTGTCATTAGTATTAAATACATTGATACATGGAATTGGACCTTCCCAGACCAGACTAGTGTGGGATCATAACAGCTTGGGTCAAGTTTTGGCAGGTTCTGAATGGGCTCAACACGTGGAAATGACTTTCTTAGCTAAGGGATTTATACTTGCTGGAGAGAAGGAATTGGAAGTTAATTATCGGAATTTTACTCTACATAGTATGATTGCGAATATTCTATTCTCGTTCCGTTGCCTATCTTCAAAGACTCAAATACGTAACAGCCCTTGAGCGTATTAAGAAAAGTAAGCTCTGGAAACGGTTGTCTGTACTCCCTGTCTTCAATTCTTTTCTTCCATTCTCTCTTGAATCCATTCAAATGACTCTTGTAGGGATCCCCAAGTGACGAATGCTAAAGCCAATGGTCGATTCTCGGTTCTCATTGTCCTTGATCTCTCCAAAGCATTGACTCAGTTTATCACTCCTTCCTTTCTGAAATGCTTTCTTTCCTTGGCTTCCAGGACACCACGTTGTCCTGCTTTTCCTGTCCACCCACCCATACTCACCGATCCTTCTTAGTGTCGTTTCCTGGTTTCTCACCTTCCCGACATGTCAACAATGGAATGAGCATGGGGCTCAGTCAATGGACCTATGTCTTCTTCACCTACATCCAATCCTTGGTGACCTGATCCAGTTCTATGGCTTTAATAACCATCTGTAGGTTGAACCATAAGAAGTCATCATTTTGTAGGTCAAAATGGTTAAATGTCAATACTTTCAAATGGTGAAACCTAATGACTCCCAAATGTTCTCTCTCATGAACTCTGAATACTTCCATCTACCTGCACATAGAGTGTAGTATCTTCTCTTGGTTGTCAAAGAGGAATTATAAGCATAGCTTGGCCAAAACCAAACTCTGATAACCCCTTGTCATTCCCCTCACCTCCCCTTCCAAACCTGCTCCTCCTGTATTCTTGTTTATTTCTGTTAATAGTAACTGCATTTGTTGAGTTGTTCAGCTAAATAAGAAAAAAAAATCTTCGGAGTTATTGTTGAATCCTCTGTTCTTCTAGTACCAACATCCAGTCCACTTGCAAATCCTTTGGATGCTAACTTCATGTTGTGTCCAACCCTGACCACATGGTATTGTCTCTATCGCAGGTTGGCTCAAGGCATTACTACCTGTCACCTGGTTTATGCAATAGCCTCCCTACTGGTCTCCTTGCTTCTGTCCTTACCTCTAAAGCAGCCAGCGGACTCCAGTTAAAACACAATTTATATCATGTCAATCCTTTGTTCAAAAACCTCTCTAGGGTCTTACTGACTTAGAGTCAGGGTCAAAGTCTTTACAATGGCCTCCCAGTCTCTGTAGAGAACTGGTCACTGTGTCCTCCTTAGCTTTAACCTTGAACTTCTCCCTCTCACTCATTCCAGGCACACTGGCTTCCTTGTTCTTGCAGAAATGCATCTGCGTCTGGCCTTTGCACTGGCTGGTTTCGGCCTGGAATGCTTCTCCCTGGACAGCTGCATGGTTCACTCCCTCACCCCCTCCAAGGCTCTGTGTACATGTCACTTTCCTGACCACCCACTTCAACACTGCAGCCCTCTCTCCAGCCTTCCTGTATTCATTCAATCTCTTCTCCATCTCTTCTGACTAGCAAGGAGGTTTCTTCCTACGTTGCTCACTGATGCATCCAAGCACTCAGAACAGTATCTGGGACATCGTGGGATCCAATCCGGGCTTGTTGAACACATGACTAGGTGCCGGGGCCCAGCCTGTTTGCGGGAGAATGACTGTTGCCAGGAGACTTCCAGGAAACTTTCTTGTTTTCTCAGGAGGAAACAGGCGCTGCAATAGTCAACAGGGACGCGTAGCCAGGCCTAAACGCAGCCATGTCATACTTGTTATGCTTTGGGACTCACTGTTTCCATTATTTGCCATCAGGTGGCAGATCCCACGCTAAGTGCCATGGATGCAAGGATGGCAAAGCCAGACTGGAGCTCAGATAACTGTTACGAGGGAGAAAACAGTGCAATGAGAGCTTGATCAGGAGTATTTGGGAAGGCTTCTTGGAGAACAGGGTACTTGAGCCGGGATTGATAGGGGGATATACTCTTGCTAGACCCCAAATAGAAGCCTAGTCCTATAGCTGCACGGTTGGTGCAGAAGTGGGTACCCGACTCCTGCCAGGCCAATTACGGTCACTCCCTGGGAGTGGGAGAAAGAGACTCTCTTCTTCTCAGGTGGCTGAGGTTTTGGCAATAAGCCCAGAGCTGCTGGTGTGGTGGACCTGCGGGAGGAGACTCAGGCCACATGAAAAGGAAGTTGGACAGGTGGGTGGACAGCTCTGACGGCTGTGCGTCTCTGCTCCAGTGTCCCCAGATTCAGTTGTCCCTGCTCTCGAGCTGTGTGTTGGATTCAGCCAATAAGTTGGGTTCTATGAGCTGACCAATCAGTGGTTCAAGCTAGTTCGATTTAGGGATTTTCTGTCCCTTGCAGCCCAAGCATCCCGACCAATCCCCTCCACTCCCTAAGGGGAACGGGGGCTGGGCAGGCAGGGGGTGAGTCCCTGGGAGGAGGAGCCCAACATAGCAAGACCTGGATCTCCCTCCTCAGCCTCTTTCTTCATTCTTGCATTGATGTCTCTTCCCACAAGGACCATGTCAGAAGGGAGAGGGGTCATGGACTCCGGTGAGGAGGGCCAGGCTGGGGCCCACGGGCAGCTGTGAAAATGGCCATGGATACAGCTAGACCAGGCAGGGCCTCAGCTGGCTTAGCCAGTGTCTTGCCTTTTAAAAGGGACAATTAAGATCTAGAAAAAGAGCCTCTCTAGATCCAAGATTAAATAATCACGATGACACGATTCCCTTTCCTTTCTTATCTTTTACTGTTGATGCTCCCTGTATACAATGCAGAAAGCTCGGATACTGAGAAGCAAGACTCTCTCTGTCCTCCACCCCAGTCCCTCTCCTTAGAGACAGAGTTTCTGCATCCTTCTGGAGGCGGCCTACACACACACACACAGGGAATATGTAAATTTGAGTGAACGTGATGTCACCCGAAGGTACATACCATGCACGCTAGTTCCTCCTTTGCTCTGAGTACTTAATAGATGCTGGATATTGTTCCATAGAAATACACATTACAGTGGCTTTATTTTTCTCAATAGTTGCTGAATACTCTGTTACATGCAGGTAGCATGTGCTCAACTAGTTCCCAATTAATGGATGTTTAGGTTGTTTCCAATATTTTGCTATTACAAAAGCTTTTTGGATGTTCAGAGATGCTACACACATCTGTGGGCCTATGTTCAGGCCTATGTGTAGGGTACATTTTGGGATGTTTCTCATTTAATTTTCATTTTGGCCCACTCCAGATCTGAAGTATACACACACTCTCTCTCCTGGCTCGGAGAGAGGGTGTAGTTAGGTGACGGTCTCAGAAGACATGATGAGCAAAGTCAGAATTGGAATCCAGATCCCCGGCCCCCAGCCTGGTGGTGGCCCTTCCTGCCTCCAGGTGGCCTCCCTGGATGGTGAGAGAGTCACCAACTGCCGCTGAGCTGGGGTGGGTGCAGGAACGGGGCTGGGGAGGGAGGTGGCCACACGCCAGACTGTTGATAAGGAAGGGGCCACCCAGAGCGTGTGGATCTGGGGAAGGAGAGGTTGAAAAAAGCAGGATTTAGAAAGTACATTTAGAAATGAAAACCAAAGGCAAGTATTTATTCTTCTCTTCTTCCACTGTAGTGGAACTTTTTGCTGGGCTCACGGACACCCAGAATAAAAGTGACATTTCCTGAGCTATAAATGGCTATGTCATGTGACAGCCTCCAGCAGCCCTTGGGGAAAGGCAGGGCATGCACCCACTGCACCTCTTCCTCACCCTGCCCTGCTGCCTAGAGTACAGGTCCCCTGAGCTGGGTCTGTAGGATGAGGCCATACCCTGGGGATGGAAGAGGTGTTTCTGGAAGGAGCCGGGGTCCCTGGCAACTTTGTGGAGCAGAACCTGGACCTCAGGCCTCTGGACTTTCACCTGAGAGATTAAAAACTCCCATCATGCTTAAGCTAGGAATGTTCTGAGATGGCTTCGTGCAGCCAAATCAAACCTGAGCTGACACAGAAGGCCGGCACGCTGAGTTTGCTGAGTGCTTATGGTCATGGCAATGGATTTGTCCTGGGCTCCATCTGCGAGATCACCTATCAGCCTTGACTATGGGCATAGGTGGGGCAGTGCCGGAGTTAGGGAACCTGGGTCCCTACCCGGCTCTGATGCTGCCGATATGTTACATGGCTTTATGTAAATAACCATCCCCTCTGGGCCTCAGTTTTCTCATCTAGAAAATGAGAAGTTTGGGCCAGAATATCTTTGAGGTCCTCCTAACACTGATGACTAAGCTCTGCATTAGACACTTGTCCTGGATCCCCCTGGCTGTGCTCTCCCCACTAGGTAGATGGTAACCTTCCCGTCCTCTCGCTCCTTAGGGCACTTCACCAGTACAGCCCTTGGGACCGTGGTCCTGTGTTCCTGGCATCTGTCTTCTCTGCTAAGTTCTCTGAGGACAGACTCTCAGTCTGCTTCCTGTAACAACCGCGCCAGCTTCTAGAACAGGGCCTCGGGCACAGCGAGTGTTTGGTAAGCATTTGTCTAATAGAGGACAGGTAGGCATAGGCGTGCTGTGGCTCAAGGTAGCAAGGAGACCGAGGTCTGTCGGAAGGTCTACAGGGAAGAACATCACCGTGTGAGGTCTGCCCGCCCTGGAGTGGCTGGTCTGATGACACTGACCTCTTGTGGTAACAGGACGGTTCACCGCAGGCCTTGAGTAAAGGAAAGAGTGCTGGCATTGAAGTCGGACAGCTGGGTGGCCTTGGACAGACTCCTTTGAGCCTTAGTTATTTCTTTTTTAGGGAGGAATATACCCTGCCTGCTCTTCAGGGATGCTGGGGTGCCTGGATGAAGCAACTCATGTCTGGCTCTTACTGTGGCCCCTGACACCGAGCAGGGGTGAAAGCCCATATCCCTCTGTCCCCACATCCCAAAGCATCCTTTCAATGTCCTGCTGGGGGAAGGAGGGAGTCTCTAGGGACGGAGACCAGTGGCTCCTTGCTTTCTCCAGGGGAGGATGAGGGTCACAAGTGATCCCCGGAATGAACTTTCCTGATATGCCATTGGATTCCACATTTTCAGCTCTCTGCTCTTTGAGTCCAGCCCCTTATCCTGACCTCCCTCCGCCCCACACCAGCAGAGGGAAGACGCCACGTGTGAGGCTGGGCTCAGGATCACAGAGATGGATGCATTCGGAGTCGGTATGCTTCTTCCTGCTAGATCACCGCCCTGAGTATTTGTCACTGGCATGCGGGGTCAGACTGAGAAGCCACTGTGCAGGGAAAGGTGGTGTCCAGAGCCAGGACTTGTCTGCTGGCAGCCTCTGGGGCAGGGCTTTGCACCAGGGAGCCACAGTCCTGGACTGAGGCCATGGAGGGAGCCCCAGTCCTGGACTGAGGCCATGGAGGGAGCCCCGTAGCATGGCAGCTGCTGGGATCGGAGTAGGGACCAATGGAGAGACTGTGGAGGGACGAATGAATCATGATCAGTTACGGTATGTCAGGCTCTGAAGTGTGGCTAAAGTCCAACAGGCCTGGGGGCTGACGGTGAACTTGCTGTTAACCAGCTGTGTGACTTGGACAAATCCCTTAACCTGTCTGAGCCTGTTTTCTCCTCTGTAAATGGAGATGCAAGCACCCGCCCAGCAGAGTTGTCATGAAGATTAATGAAATGACACGCACCCTGGCATATAACTGTAGTATGGTCTCCTCCCAACCACTCATTGAGGTAGGGATGATCTTTCCATTTCAGAGATGAGAAAATGAAGGTCCAGGAAGGTGAAGTCTTGCCTATAGCCACAGAGCTGGAGAAAGACACACAGCTGCGATGTTATCCCAGACCTTGCACGCCCCTGCCCAGCCTGTGCTGGTCCCCTCGGGAGCTGGGAGAGAGAAGGGGCCGAGGAGCTGCTGCCCACGTCCACCCACCCTGCAGCAGCCCTGCCCCCCGCGGTGCTGCTGAGTTGTGGCAAGCTGCACCCACAGAGGGCTTCCCTGCCCAACCTCTCTGCTAATTTTGGTCTCTGTGGCTTCGTCCTCCTCAGTCACACCTTCCTGTGAAGTCCCCTCGTCCCCACCCTCCCAGCAGAGAATCCCCTGCTGGGCGGTTCTTTCCTGAGGTCTTTGACCTCTTCCCTTCTGAGTAGCTCATTCCATCCCCCGCCACCCCCACCCCATTGTCATCCCTCCCACCCGGGAGCCTGGTCAGCGGCACTTTCTCCTAGCGTAGACACCAAAAAAGAGAAGGAACAGAGTGGGTTTGAGCCACTTCCCCTGGGTGACATGCAAGAAGGTCCCTGTGGGCAGTCAGCGCCCTGGTGGCTGCCTTGAGGGGAGGGGACAGAAAGAAAGACAAAGACCCCAGCCTCATAACCTCCCCATTCACCTTCGCTGCTCTCCTTGTGGCTGGGGACATCTCACCCAGGCTTCACAGTAGGGCCGCCTGTGTCTTCCTCTCCCTGTCACTGGCTGCCGGCTGAGCAGTCCCCTCCACCACAGGGAAGTGGCAGTCCCTGCCTCCTGGCCGCTGTTCCGCTCTGAACCCTGCCAGGTTCTGTCATCTCCACAATGTCCGCCCCACCATGACCCTGTGCAGCTGGGGGAGTCCTACCCTCATGATCAAGAAGAGGTCTGTGAGTTTCAGGGGGGTCTAGTGAATCATCCAAGGTCACGGCCCTGGGAAGGTGCAGAGCCGGGCTCCTACTCCAAGCCCAGGGCTCTCTCCACCGCCACCGACATGGGCTGGGCACAGCTGCGCTTTCTTCCATTCTCCTGAGGGGCTTTCCTCGAGAAGAGTATGAGCTCTGCAGGGGACACACGTGGAGTGCCAGCTCTGCCCCAGGCTCGGACCTAGCTCCTTCAATCCCCACCACACCTCAGGCAGTGGGTGTTGGTTTATAGCCAAGAAAGCAAGGCCAGGAGAGACAAGGGACTTGCCCAAGGTCACACATAGCTGGGGGAAGCCCCCCAGGGCCTGAGCATGGTGCTCTACCTTCCTGGAAGGACAAGCGTGGGGCTGAGCATGCAGCCAGGCTGGGTATGAATCCCTGCTTGGCCTGTCTACTGGTGACAGGCTCCTCAGCTATGCTACGTGCTGCAGCGTCGGGTGTTCTGAGGCAAGAGAGACAGCCAGAGGCAAAGCCTACTGTAGCCTGGCCCTGGACACAGAGTTGGGGCTCAGTCAGCCTGAGTTTCTCTCTTCTCTGTCCAAGCCTCAGACCGTGGGAAAGGGATCTTGGATTAAAGCAAAGGGGACGTTTGGCTGGAGTCAAGCCAGTGCCTTCCTGGGTCCCTGGCTTTTCAGCTTTCTTGACCTTGCTGTGGGATCTGGAGAGGCCGTGCTCCCTCTCTGATTTACAGTCTGACCTTTAACCTCCTCCCTCCTTGCTGCCCGCCTAGCACTGTTTCCCCTTCCCTAGCACACTGTCCATGGGTTTCCACCACCGAAAGACCCTTCCGCCTAAACTCCTGTCCCTTTCCTGTAGTTAGTGTCTGGGCAGATTCCCTGAGTGGGCACATCTGTCTGAGTCACTGTCCCTTCCCAGCCCCCAATCACTTGGCACTGGGCTTCTCATGGCCTCCTTCCTGCCTTGCCCCATCGAAGGGAACTGCTCTCTGTTCCACTCTGACCGCCTGATTCCTTCTTTGACAGCTGCTTTGAGCCTTTGAGGTAAGACAGCATTCCCCCCCACAGCCCCTCTGTGAGTGCTTAGTCTGAGCCCAGTACTGCTGTGAGCACTTTCCATACACTGTCTTACTTGACTTTCACATCACTATGTGGTCATGACTACTTAGTAACTGTTTCCTCTTAGCTCTCTGAATCCAGAGAGCTTCAGGAATTTGTGCCACATCACATAATCAGCAGGTGGTGGAGCCAGGACTTGAACCCATGTCTGGCTGACTCCAGATCCCAGTCTCTTACACAAACTCGCCTGTGTGATATTATTAACAGGTCCTGAAGCCTAGGGAAGGACAGACGGGGCTCCTTCCAGCGGGGAGAATGTGGGTGCCCCCTTCTTCCATTCAACTTTGTGGGGAAGAGTTAGCCACTAAGCACCCACTTTGAGCCCAGAAGGTGCTCTGGGATTCCCCAGAGCCGCAAGAGGGCCACCACGTGTGGGAGGGAGGAAGACTGAGTCTTCAGGGGCCTGAAGGGTTCTCAGAACTGAAGGCCTCAAAGGCCTGGAGCCCAGCAGTGCTGGGAAGGGTCTGGGTTGCACAATTGGCCTGGGCAAAGCTTCACCGAGTCCTGTCCGTGTATCAGTGCTCTGCCTGCAAGGACCCCTGGCCGTGGGGGACAGACACAGAGACAGGCGTGGGTGGGCCATGGGATAAAGTGAGATAAAGCATCTAAGGAGCTAGGCATGGAAGCTGGGATACAGAAAACTCTCGATAAACGTTAGCTGGTTCTGATATTACCGCTTGGAAACCGACTCTTAGAACGCTTTGCCTGGAAGGGCAGGCAGTGCCGCAAAGAACTTCGGTGGCCGTCTAGATGCATGGTTTTCACATGGGGAGATTCTGGAGTGTGGAATTGCTCCAGGAGCCCCTTGTCAGAGTCCAGGGAGGGGTGAGTCAGCTGCCCACCCATCCTCAGACTCTGCCCTCGTCTGTTCATATTTTGGGGTTCCCTGTAAGAGTTGTTTGGGCAAAAGTGTGGGGAGCAAAGCAGCTCTGTTGGTTTTTTAAAAGTTTGAAACCTACAGATTTTCCCCAGTGATTCCTAACTAACATGGGCCCCTACATGAGCACCCCCGTGGGACAGGAGCAGTGGTGGTATCTCCTTGAGCTTTCACAAGCAGCTTTCCTTCCAAGCCCCATTTTAGACTCAGGGAGCACAGGCATGGGGCAGGCGGGGCAGGGAGTTGGGTAATGTGGCCTGTCGGTATCACTCACTCGGTAAATGGTTTATGGGGTCCCCTTTAACTTTCATTCTCTGCAGGAAAAGAAGAGTCAGTTTCCTCCTTGTAGTGATCCGTCTGCTTTTTCTGGTAAAACAATGCTTCATTGTTATTTGGAATTCATGTATTTGGTCCTTATGTTAGTGTAGCTCTGCAAGGAGGGGACAGTCCACGAGAAGGCACAGGTGGAAGGTTTGAGGAAGCCACCTGCAGTCTGTGTTTGATTTCAGTAGTTGCATTGCAGCCACTGAGATCTTGTATTCACGCACACATGAACACACTCCAACCGACACATGCTTAGACAACGGCGTCTACAGCAGAGCCTCGGGTAAAGACACGCTGCAACACATGTGTCCTTGGAGGTGCACACAGGGAAGCAGGTGCCCAAGCAGAGAGATGGGCATACATGCAGACACATATATGTGTCCAGACACACATGATCATGAATACACACATGTGCATGTGCATACAGCTACATACTAATTGAAATAAGTTCTCTTTGAAGCCCAGTTACACCAGCTTTGTCTTTAGAAAAAGGAACGTTATCTGAGAATTACCAAAAAAAAAAAATTAAACCAACAACAGGATACAATTTCATTCTTATTAATTTGTCAAAAAAGGAGGGAACTAATACCACTCAATGCTGGAGAGTA
This sequence comes from Lepilemur ruficaudatus, assembly GCA_963574885.1. Taxonomy (NCBI): domain Eukaryota; kingdom Metazoa; phylum Chordata; class Mammalia; order Primates; family Lepilemuridae; genus Lepilemur; species Lepilemur ruficaudatus. The sequence goes on from CAUYRT010064727.1 coordinate 17,367, forward strand.
CATTTTGTAAGTCAGGTGTATTCATACAGCTACCAACGGAGTTAACCGTTCGTTTCTTTTGGAAATGTTCTTCCTGCACGTTCCAGCAGTCAGAGGTGTTCTCGTGCCCTCTTTTCCTGTAATTTCACTTCTAGGAAGTTAATCTAAAGAAAAACATCTTAAGTAGAAAATGGGACTTATAGGAAAGTAGTCAGAACCGTGTTATTTAGAAATAGCCCGCTAAATATCTGTAATTAAATCATGTCACCTTAGTCTGGTGAAATATTTTCAGTCATCACAATGGCGGTTACGAAAACTAAGGGGCAGCACAGAAAATGCTTATGACAAAGTCAGTGAAAAAGAGAACACAAAATTTGGTGTTCACGGTGGTTGGGACAATATAAATATTGGTCTAGAAAGAGCTAAATAATAGAAAATGAGAAGCAGTTCTTTGGGAGTGATATGACTATTATTGATTTTTTTTGCATGTATTTTAATGTTTTATCATAATGATTTTCAGTTCCAAAAGCTATCTGTGATATAAAAGTTAAATCATACTCAAGCCAGCCTGACAAGTGCAGCAGAGATCTGAGCCACTGTGGATGATGGAGACTTACCCGCTATGTATGACACGAGGGGCCAGGTCTTATATAATAATGCCACGGGCATGTTGGCCTTTCAGAGTCTCCCAGACTCAATTTCTGAGAGTCTCAAATGACAAACTACACAGTGCCCACAGCGCGCCCCATGCCTGAGCCTCAGCTCTGGTATTCTTCCAAGCCCTAAAATGAGTATTTCCAAGTAGTTTCTAATTCTCACTGATGTTCTGACCCGAGGACAGATCCCCGCAGAAACAAAGATCTCACTCCTAGGAGTTAGGATGACAATTGGCGGAAAATGTTGTCTGGAATAAGTAGGGCCAGAGGCCAAGTCCTTGGCTTGCCATGAACTAGCTCTGCAACCTTGGGCCCAAATCCTTATTATCCATCGAGAGTTTGCTCTGTCGAGTGCTGTGGGAGACCCCTACATCAGCGGTCCTCAAATTTTAGGGGCATCAGAGTCACTTGGAGTGGATGGCTTGTTAACACAGAGATTACTGGGCCTCATCCCCAGAGTTTAACACTCAGTAGGGCCCAAGAATTTGCATTTCTAGCATGTTCCCAGGGGATACTGAAGCCACCACTCTAACTACATTATCTCATGTAAATGAAGTGCCTTAAACATCACCCCCTCTAACTAAGCGTTAGAGAAATGGACTGACTTTGTATGTCCTTTAACCATCTCTGTCTCACTGTGTATGAGGAGTAATAAGATTGCCTTCTACTCTTGCAAGAACTAAAGGATATCATGACTGCGAATGTGACATTCCAGACACTGGCTAGGTTTGCTGTTCTGTGTATCCTTCCCCTCCCCTGAGCCCCGAGAAGAGCAGGGGCAGGAGCATTCCCCCATCATGGAGAACAGCGAACCGCCTTTTTCTTGGAAAATGAACCATCTGCAGATGTCAGGCCTTTGCTTGTTGGTTTTTGCCGTTGATCAGTGAGAACGAGCTGACTCAGATGTAGCCGGCGTGGTTACTGCTGTCACCAGGAATCCTCAGCAAAGTGACAGACATGCACTGCTGGGGACTCTGCAGACCTACCAGGTTTTGTGGTTTTGGGCTTCTCGCTTCTGCTTTAGGTGCTGCGTGGCTGAGCTGGGGTTAGGGGGCAGAGCATGCAGAAGAAGGAGAGGAAACACGGGCTGTTTAGCAACGGGGCCCAGAGAGCAGGCTCGCTTCAGCATCTCCGGGCTGAGCACAGGCCAACCCGAGCTGTGTGATGTGGACACAGCGGGGGCTCTGATGTCAGTCATGCTGGGTTTGGATCTTGGAGCTATTAATACTACTCTCAAGCTGTGGGCAGCCAGTCCCTTCTGTGCACTCAGTTTCTCCATCTGTAGTATGGGGAGAAGAACACTGACCTTTGCTGGGTTATTGTTGGGGTTTGATAAGCTAGTATACGTGAAGAGCACAGCTTGGTGCCGCACCAGAGTGTTTCCTGGAAATTGAGATGGTTCAAAAACTTCTAAAGCAGAGTAAAAGGGTAAAAATAGCCAGGACACTTCTGGTGAAGATAAATATAAAAACACAGAAACCACAGAGGGGGGATTTATGTTGCCAGATACCATGACTCATTACGAGTTGCAAGTTAATGCAGCAGTAGACAGGTTGACCAAAGAAATGAAACGCGCAAGTCCAGAGGCAGAACCCCACGTGCGTGATGCTATGGGAGGTGATAGGGTTTGTACGTCAGTTGTCTGCTTTAAAGAAAATATGAGAAAAATGCTAGAAAGAGCTACTTAAATTTTAACACCTATAAAGGTTCACATTTCTGCTTTCTTCCAGGGACCAAACCGTCTGCTGCCTTGCCTTATAATCTAGCAAGGCTAAAAGCATCTTGTTTTAAGCACTTGCTGTTCAAACTATTTTATTTTGGGAGAAGAGGGAAAAGAGGTCAAGTATGGAAGCGACATAGAGGTCATCTCTTCACAAATATTTCCATTTATCCTGAATCTTGATATCAAGATAATCACAGTGCAGTGTCATTGGTGGCAGGAACTTACATGAGAGGAAACATCAAACTCTTCCTGGGATGGGCTCAACCCAGGTGACCTATCTTGGACCAAATTTACGCTTTTTATTTTATCCCAGGCCTATAGATGGACACCTGCGTGGGGAATTGGTCTTTGTTCTAAACTAGACATATATGCATTGTAGGAAAAAAACCTGATATTCATTGCCTTCTAGTGTGCCGAAGAAAAGCAAGAATATTTGAGAAATCTTCTTTGACATGATGTTTAAGTTGACAATATTCATAATTTATCTGCTGAAGGTGTGGCAAGCACAGTCACGGAATGTTGCGGTTTTCTGACCCATGTGCCAGCGTGGACATTACTGCCACTCTGCAGTTGGAAACTTGTCCTTATCTAACTAATTGTTAACTATGATTGGAGAAAAACGAATTTGTGTCTTAAATTAATTACACAAGTGTCCATTTCACATCCTTATTAGCCAAGCAGAGTAAGTGGATCAAATTGTGGAGAACTGATATGCTTTTGTAAAAATACTCAAAAGTACCATTATGGAGAGTGTGACAGTTTCTAAAAGCTTGTTTTTAGCAGTGACAAAAATCATGATCACAGTTTGCTTCTGTTTACTATAATGCAGGCGTCAAAACTGAAATACCTTCAGAGGGCTGGGGGTGTTGGCTAGGACAGGCAGTGAGTCAATTTGCTCTAGTTTATAGGTTGACAGGTGGCAAGCAGGATTTACATACAGGTGTAATTACCCATAAAATTATAGGTAATTTTGCAATTTATAAAGAAAGGCTGGAGATTTTCATACAATTTAATATTTAAATTTTGGTAATTAAATGTTTCAAGTAAAAGTTTGTAGCTCCAACAGTATGTGGTAGACGGGGTGTTAGAGCACTGGTTTTGCATCTTCTGATGTCATTTAATTACTTTCTTGTTCCTTTGTAACTTGTTTGGGGCTTGATTTTAAGCAAATACCTTTCCGGTTTTTACTAACCTCATAGGGGCAATAACTTTTTAAAAGCATCCATGAAAGAATTCTAATTGAATTTCAATTTGAAACAAAACTAGTTTACTTTGAAGGGCGTCTGCCAAGCAGAAGACCGGCAAGAAAAAACTGGTTCCTGGGAAGAGGCATAGACAGTAGGTTGCATAGTTGTAGGGCAGAGATTTTGAGCGTAAGGTTAACTATACAACCTGCTGCCTTTCTTAGGGCCTTATTATCCCACAGTAACCCGTTTCCTTGCTATTTTGCTTTGCTGTAAGCGGAGTTCTTTCTGTGGGTTTTCTCATAAATGAAAACATTACAGGAATACCAAAGACAGCAGTGTTTGCACGAGTGATTTATAAGCAATAGCATGGCGCCAACATCGGTTACTGAAAGTCAACTAATGAGAATTTGAGACTTCTGAAGTAGATGCCTAATTGCTTATGCGTCTTACTTCGGAGGCACTGGAAGGTTGACTCCAGATACATGTATTTGGAAAGTGTACTTTTGTTTTCGTTTGGTGTTTTTGCTGACAGTTTTTCCCTTTCTGTGACCTAGGGACTGTCAGCTATTCGCCCTCTCTGTAATCTCTACGTTATGCCTGAAAGAAAGCACTTAACAAAACTATTGCGATCTTTCGCTGTTTCCTGCACTGTATTCGTAAATATTTATCTTGCTATGTTTCTGGGGTTCTTTGTCTTCTGGATTTAAAATCTGGGGCAGTTCTAAGGGTGACATCTAAGGGTGTGAGAACTGATAATTGTATTGAGTTACTCAGGATGGTATGTGACCCTATGACTGAGTCTGTTAGATGTGTACAAGGATTTGAAGGTCAATAAGAATGAAAATGGTTGTCAGAATAGTGGAGTTACTATAATTTGTTAAGTTTATACATCATTTCAATTAAAATACTGTATGCTTTAAAAAGCTCGTATTTGAAAACAAGCAATGAAAGGGAGACTATATTGCAATACACAAACTAACGGGGTTAGTGTAAGGATATATTGAGAGCTCCTTCATATCTGTGGGAGGCTGCATTCTTGTTTAAAAAGATTCAGAATACATTTCCTCACATCATTGACTTGGGGCTTGGCCATATAACTCCCTTCAGGTAATAGGATGCTAGCAGATATGACATGTGCCCTATCCTTGCAGAAGCTTTAAAAGCATTGCAAGTTCCTGCTCAACCTCTTTCTCTCTTTTATTTTATTTTATTTTATTTTATTTTTGAGACAATGTCTCATTCTATTGCCTAGGCTAGAGTGCAGTGGCATCATGGTAGTTCACTGCAACCTCAAACTCCTGGGCTCAAGTGATCCTTCTGCCTCGTCCTCCCAAGTAGCTGGGACTACAGGCATGCACCACCGTGCCTGGTTTATTCTTCTATTTTTGGTACAGATAGGGTCTTGCTATGTTGCCCAGGCTTGTCTTGAACTCTTGGCCTCAAGCAATCCTCCCACCTTAGCCTCCCAAAGTGCTAGGATTACAGGCATGAGCCACTGCATCTGGCCCATCCTTTTTCTCTTGGACCCTTTACCAAGAGAATGACATATCCTGAGGACGAGCACAGGGACATGTCTTTCTGGACACAGCAGTTGGGAAGACACATGACAAAGACCTGACCCAACCCACAGCTTGGACCAGAGATGCAGTTGGCCCATAGACTCAGAACAAAAAAGAAATGTATCTTGTGATAAGCCACTGACATTTTGGGGGTGCTTGTTACTGAAGCAAAAGCTGACCACTATGGAATACCCAGGATATCTAGAAGTGGGAAATTGCTCTAACCAAAGGATGAAATGTATGCTTTTGGCTTTGGGGCTGAGTAGCAGACAGCAGGGAAATTTCTACAGGGGGCTGGAAAAATGGCAACCTACATAATGCAGTAGTGAAACATTTGGTAAAACTGTCACATATGAGAACTTGGAAGGCAGAAATAACCCTACTGACTTTGTGGCTTTGGGAGAAGAGGTTTTGAGACAGAATGTGGTTAGTGTGAGTTAGTTGTTATTAGTTATATTTCACAAGGCACCACAAGAAAGAGAATGACATCAGCAAAGGACAGGCTCATTTGCAAGTGGAACCGAAAGGGAACGTAGAAAATCTAGAAATTCTAGGGCTTACAGGGTTGAAAGATGTGATCATCTTTCATCTCCAACCTCTGCAGTGTGTAAAATATCCTCAAAATAGGACATAGCTTTAAGGGACAGATCAAAACAAAGACATAAGTGTTAACACTCAGCCTGGAGGCCAAGGCCAAATCCAGGACATGACTGTCACTGCCTTTGTTAAGAGCTCTGATAAGAATGAGGCGCTCCCAGGGAATCCTGTTAGTTGGACAAAATGAATCACGGAAAAGGTCTCCTAAACCCTGATGGTGTCAAAGTACATGAAATTGCATCTGGAAAGAGCGAGGCATGTCTCAAAATGAATTGTAGGTTTGGCTCCTGACACTCTGAAAAGGATTTTTGAGAGAGTTCCGTGGCTGAAGGTGCTGCCAGTCTAGATTAAATACTGATTTTTCAGACCATAAAACGACCTGGAGCCCCGGCATGCTACAGGCAGGAAGCAGGCTGATGATATTGATAAGAAAAACACAAATACCCAAAAGAAAAACAGAAAAAAAAATTAGGAATAGACATTTCATAGAAGAGAAAACACTTACAGCTGATAGAACTTTGTCTCAACAGGGAATATTCTGACCCGGCAATTCCACGTTTTCATATACACCTAACAGAAGTCTTACATAGGTAAGAAGGTTTATATGGAAGAATGTTCAGCACTGTTACGAGGGCAAAAATCTAGAAAAGACTCAAATGCCCATCAAAAGAGAATGGATGAATAAACAATAGAATATTTGTACAGTGGAATACTATACAGCATTTAAAACAAATGCACTGCCAGTGATAATCATGCATGTACTAGGTAGTAACAAAATACTATTCAGCAAAAAAGTCAATCTCTATGATTATAAACAGTATGATACGCTTTTTTTTAAAGCAAAATAACTAAGGGAAAATCCATATACATTTTGGCAACACATATTGACTAAATTTACAGAAAACAGAGGGCAGGAGAATTGGGGATATTGATTCCCCTGGGTTGGGGAAATCAGTGAAAATAGTATAGCGTGGAAATATGATTACATGTAGGTTATTGTCAAGGTCCTGGCTTTGCTTTTAAGTAGTGGGTCACACGGGTTTATGGCATTATTTAAAATAATTGAAGCTTTTTTCTTGAAAAAAGATTGCTTTTTAAAATTATAGAATATTAGAGCTGAGAGGGTCCTTAGAAGTTGGTTATTTCTATTCCCTTATTTTCGAAATGAGAAAATTGAGGTCAGCACTGGGAGAGCGGCTGACCCATCTTACATAGTACGTGAGTGACACAGCCCACCCTGGAGACCAGAGCTATTAAACTTGCTCCTCTTGTAATCCTCGCATCTCAATACTGCCACACTCAAGCCAGGGCTGCGCCCTTCCTTCAGCTCGTCCCCCAGCCCACCCACCAGTCAGTCTAACCCCCCTTTGTGACATACCTGGGTCTACGCACTTTGCTCTGTCCCTGTGCCGGCTTGAGCCACCGCGACTGCCACCCGGACTCCTGCCATTGCCTCCTGCCTGGTTCTCCTACCTTCTCTCTTGTTCTCCACCCAGCTGAGAGAGAAATCCCACTAAAAAAAGAAGTCAGCTCCCATCCCTGACTGCATTTCACAACTGGCTTTCTAATACACAAAGAATAAAATTCAAACTCCTCACCATGGCCTTGCAGGCTTCGCATGAGCTGGTCACCGTCTTCCTCTCAGATGTCATTTCCTGCCATGATCCCACCACAGGTTTTGCATGTCACCCTCTCTTTCTTCCTGGGACACTCCAGGCTGGCCCCTGCATGGGACAGACCTTCCATTTCAGTTCAGCCATGAGCAGAGCATGCCAGGCCAGAAAAGCCAGGGAGCATCCCTGACCCATCGCAGACAGGAGCTGGGGTATAAATACCCCAGGCCCCCTCGCTTCTGGGTGGGAGAGCTCAGGTGTGTGCTCCAGGCTGCTTCACACAGCGTCCCTGGGGGATGCTGCCCCACCATGGGGCCGGCTTGATAACACGTCCTTTGTTAAGTCCCTCCCTTCCCTATTGTCCTCCCCCATTCCTTGCTAATCTTTCCTGCACCTCCCAAATGGACTACTTTTACTCAAACCTTTGTCTTGTGCAGGGGTAGCATAAGCTAAGATGCATTAGGCCGTGTGTTTGCTATTCCCTCTGCCTCGAATATTCAACTCCCTCATCTTCACGTCTTGTCATTCAAGCCTCAGCTCAAATGCAAACTCTTTAATCCCCCTCTAGTCATATCCTTTTGTTGTGTTTCTTTCATTGACTTATCCTATTTGAAGTTATCTTGTTTATACATTCGCTTGCTTGAAAATGATGTCTCTTCCGCAAGGTGTTAGCTCTACAAGACCAAGTGCCTTGTGGGTCTTGGTTCCCGGCACACAGCAGAGTGCCCAGCACAGAGTAGGAATCCTTGAAATATTTGTTGACTTAATTAATGAGTGTTTCTGGCTGGGAGCAATGTCAAATACTGCATCAGGGGTAAGATTTACTGCAGCTGATTGAATACATGCATTTCTAATTGGCACGGCAATTGCCGGCGTGTAAATGGATACTGCTTTTGTGTTTTTGAGTGGTTGATTCTCTTTAATGGGTTTAATCTGCTTCCAAGTATTTTAAAGTGCTCACAATTGCTCTGCTAATTACAAATCCCGATAAACTCTCCATTAAACCATATCTTCTAAGTACCTTCAACCCGATAATACTGTTAGAAAGAATTATAGATGGTTGAAAGTAAAAGAACCACATTTATTTAATAACAATCTTAAATTCGCCTTCCCTTTCTGTTGATGGACCTGAGTGAGCAAAGCCAGATTGCATTTACGTGGGTTCTTATTTACACAGGTGAGACGCTGGCGGAGGCTTGCCCAGGGAAATACGGATGTGGAGGCTAAGCGGGAAGGCTCCCAGTGCAGTCCTCTGGAGGGGGCTCATCTTGTTACACGGCCTTGACCCATCTCTTGTTCACCTGGCTTGCACCTGCTTCAACATGGGACTGGCAGTCTTTTGGACTTGCAGGGCTTTGCTTGGGGAGAGAAGACTATATATTAACGGAGTCACGTCAAGTCCGATGGGTTCTCTAATGGGCGACTTCAGACCCACTGGAGAAAGAGAAGACACGGTGAGTCATCACTGGCTGCCTTTTAAACCCTCAGCTTGGGCCCAGTACTGTGCCTGGGGAATGTGGGTGGAGGCCTGTGTGTGTGTGTGTGTTGTTAATCTCTAAGAGCCTTGATTTCTTCATTTGTACAGTACATTTTTAATAACTATTCCACACCTTGTTGTGAGGCTCAAAGTTGCAAATGGGTATAACGGACTGAAGGAGCCACAAGTCACTGTGAACATAGGACTATTGCTGTAACTGGCAGCCACTGCTGTCTCCTTGTCTGACACGGTACGTGACCCCGTGGTGCTGTTGTAACTATTATGCCCCATGAAATGACCTGAATATTCTGGAAAAATGCAAAGCTCCGTCCTCTCAGAGTCGGGATGACACGGTGAGGAAAAGGCAGGGTTTCTCCGATGCCTGGGGGGCTGTGCCGATGTGGAAAAGGGCCTGAGGGGGCTGGGACGGCCCGAGGCAGGGCCCGGGGCTGGGGAGGGTGAGTGAGGGCTCGGTTGGGTATCACTTCACGGTTGGGTATCACTGCACACGTGACAGCATGTGTCCGCGTGAGTGTGAAGGCTCAGGGCGTTATTCAGCTCTGTTTGTTAAAACACGGGTGGATAAGGTCAAAGTCTCAGGCTGTGTTTAAATGTGGCCAGCTCCTTAGTTCACTAGATGTTCATCTAGCATCAGCCAATGTTTATCGCACCGCACTCGGCATCGTGTTAGGCAAGGAGCTCAGGCTCAGCCAGGAAGGCGGGCGTGGGGACGAATAAATTGCACTATAAGGCGGTACGGATAACTGCAGAGAGGAGCAAAGTGCCTGGACCCACAGTGGAGGGGGATTTGGGAGCAAGTGGAGAAGGCCTCACAGAGGAGATTTGGAACAAAGTGTTGTCAGAAGAGCAGAAAGAAGCCCATCGGGTGAGGAGTTTACTCCCTGTAAGGGGAGGAGCAGAGACAAAGCCGGGGTGCAGCTGGCGGAAGGGTGTGAAGTTCAGTCTTGCAGGATAAGATAAGAGGTTTGGGCAGCACCCAGGAGCTGGCTCTGTTGCAGAGGACTGTTCAGAGCATGGTGTTTAGAGGCTGACAGCTTGTGTTTGAATCCCCCTCCCTGACGACTAGCTAAGTCACCTTAAACAGCTTCTCTGCGCCTCAGTTTTCTCATTTACAAAATGGGGGATAATGATTATATCTACTTTTGGGGCTATTGGGAGGATTTGACAGGTTGACATGTGTGAGTTGCTTGGAGAGGAGCCTAGCACACAGGAAGCAGTCAATGTATGGTAGCTATTAGCTACTGTCACTCCCTGGAGGGCTGGGGAAGGTCAAGATGGAGGGATGGACAGAGGACAAGGGGCCTCTCACGAAGTCTCAGAGGAACAGCCACAGAGGTTGGAGGAAAACCTGGAGGGTCACGTGTCACAGAAGCCACAGCAAGGGGATGGTCCAAGAAGGAAGGGCTGACAGATGAAGGGTGCTGAGAGGTCAGGCTAGAGGGCAGCAAGGGGCATGTTGGATTTAGCAACATGCAGGTCACTGGAAACTTTGGCCATTGCAGTTTTGGTGACATGGAAGGGACAGGGGCCAGTGTTTCGGTATGTTGAAAAAGTGGGACATGGGACCTGGAGGGAGTTATTTGGCTGTGAGGGGAGGCCTGCAGGAGGCAGCGTGGTAAGGGGATGGTAATGTTGTCAGCTATCTGCTCGGCCGGACACCCCTTCCACCCAGCCATTGCCTCCTTTGAGGTTCACGACCTCTGGGCAGCTAAGCAGGGAAAAGATCAGAATCCATAACTTATGGATAAGGACACTGATACAGGCAGAGATCAAGGATGGCAGAGCCGGGACAAAAGCCAGGCTGCCCATTTCCTGTCCTTTCCCTGTACGAGAGGGGCCAGGCAAGGGGGAGCGGGGTGCTCAGAGCCATCTGCCTGCTTTGTCACGCCTGGACATCAGAGCACCCCCCTGTGGACAATGGATGGAGGAGGTGGCAGAGGAGAGTGATGACAGAGCCCTCTAATCGAGGCCCTCATGTATACCAGGCACGGTGCTGGGCACCCAACACGCTCCATTATCAAATCACACCCCGTCTGGGTGGCTGAGATCAGTCCCAGTGAAAAACAGTGGGCCAGATGGAATCCAGGTGGGCAGAGTGAACACCATCACTCTGGCCATAGCTGCCCCCTCTCCACAGTCCCTGCTCCACAGTCTCCGCTCTGGCTGGCTGGCAGCAGCTCTGGCCTTTGGCTCTGCTGGAGGTGTGGGGGGAGGATTTGGGGATGCAGGACTTGAAGGTTGATGCATCACTTGGAGCAATGTTGGTGGGAAGTGAAATGCATCCCTCGGCCTCGGCTGGGAAAGGCCTTTATGTCAAGGACTTTAAAAGGCTGATAACATCATAATGGTGGGATTTTGGAAAGTTATCTTCCTGGCCAGGACAGAGGGGACACAGAGAGGGCTGTGGGAGACCCAGGGAGTAACCCGATGGATGGATGCCCACCCAATAGGAAGCAGGAACATGGCAGGAAGGCTACATGGCATCCGACCTGTGCCATCCTGAAATTCTTGGTTTTCGAACAAGGATCCATCATTTTCATTTTGCACTGGACCCTGGAAATTGTGGAACCCATCCTGGTCAGGGGTACGGGGCAGGTGGGACCCACAGACTGCAGGCAGCGGTCCTCACTTCTGGTGTTCCCTTGTGAACTTGGCTCCTGAAACCCCTGCCTCAGAGGAATCCAGGCCAGACAGAGTTGAGAAATAGGACCTGGCAGAGTTAGAATCAGCTCTCAAGAGCAGCTGTCTAGATGCCTCAGGCAAAACCAAGCAGGGAAGGGGGAAAACACAGGGCACAGAAGTCACAATATGGGAGCCAGGCTCTGTGCTAGAAGCTTTCGGCACAGTTCCATATTTAGCCCTTACAGCATTCCTGAGACAGAGGCGTTATTAACCCAGTTTTACAGAAGATGACTCAGAGGCTCAGGGAGGTGATCAGACTGACCAGGTACCAGGTGAGTGGCAGCCTGGCTTGCAAGTCCAGGCTCTGTGCGCTCTATTGGAGGATGGGGTGAGGGCCAGGAGGCGGGGTGCCAAGCTCTGGGTGGGCCAGTATGTCTGAGGCCTGGCTTCATTGCGGAAGGGTGAGGAGTATGGTCTGTGGCCAGTTCAGTTCACTGCACAGGCCAGGAGGCCTGACCTGGCAGCAGGGCCTTCTCCCAGGTGGGCCAGGCCTGAGGGACACTGCCCCATGGGCCTCCAGGGCTGTGGGCACAGAATGCACAGGGAAATGGGCTGTGGGCTGTGGAGTGTCCCAGGCCGTCCCACCCACCACCCTACAGAGGGAAGGGCTATTCAGGGGAATTTCCCAGAGCCTGTGGGTGTGTCACCTCAGTAATGGGTGGCCTCGGTGGTTTTAGTGGGCATAGTATGGAGTGGAGTCGCTGCTGTCACTTCCTGCGCTTGCATCCTTGCTCTGTGGGCTGGAGATGCTGGCCCATTCCCCCACCGTCCCCTGCAAAGGTGGGCACCAGCCTGCAGGGGGCTGTGGGATCCTGCAGGCTTCACGTCCTGGGCTCCAGGCACCTGTCTGTCCACAGCCCGCAAATCACAGGAGGAAGAGCCCGGCCTGGGAGTTAGGAGGTGAGGCTGTCTCCAGGGCTCTGTCACCAAGTTCCCATGTGACAACTCACTTTTTCTGCTCAGCCTCAGGCTCCTTATCTATAATGTGACCAGGTCCATCCTAGTTCTGCCTAAAGGCTCCTCCTGCTCTATGGGGTGGGGGCCACGAGGGAGAAGGATGAAAGGGCCAGTGTGCTCCTGGGTGCAAGGCTGTATATGGCACACGCCTGACCCACAGGGACTCCTTGAAAACTCACAGGGCCTTTGCAAGGTGAATATTTTTGATACAGCATCAAACAGCTCAAGCACCACAATATTGAGTCCACAGAACATTCCAGGCCCAACATCTTACCTACCAGGCTTCCTCGAGCTTCTGTGTTCCTCAGTGCTTGCTAAGCTTCAGATGCACGCATTGGAAATGTGCTTCCCAGGATGGGCGAGGGATCTAAGCTCTTCAGGGGCCAGAATCAGTCCCAGTAGGCTCCATCGCCCTTGGTGCTCATCAGAGAGGGAGCAGGCATTTATGGTGACCTCCCTGGAAGGTTTCTTCAGCATGACCCTTGTTAACAGGCTTGATCCAACTGCCAGTCCCCCCAGGCAGAGGCAAGTGTGTTGCTCTGAGCATGGCCGATGGGCAGGGGTCTGCTGTCACTTGGAGATCCAGAGAATCATTTAATGCCAAGCCAGAGAGGGCCCTAATGGCCGTCCAGGCTAGGGGCTTTTGATGGAGTGGGGAAGTGGTGGGATTGGATTGTTGGAGGGGGTTTTCAAGACACCTCAGCTGCCCTGGATTCAGAATACAGAGGTGTAGACTGGGGTTCAAGCATGTGCCTTTTGACCAAAGCTTCCTGAATCATTCTCATAAGATTCCTATTTCCAGGGCAAGAGTTGCTGATTTAGGCCAACCTTTCCACTTTTTAGGCGAGAAAATTGAGACCCAGAGAGAGGAGGTGGCCTGCCCGAGGTCCCACAGCAAATGAGCGGCAGAGCCAATGACTGATTCTCATGTGCCCTGTCTGCTCCGGAACCCCAGCTCTCCTCATCTCTCTTGGGAGCACCTTCCGTGGCCTCCCAAGCCCGACTGCCTGCTTTCACTCTGCCCTGGCCTTAGCGCAAGCCCTCAACCTAACCAGGGGGCTGATGGTCCTCTGTCCCCAGCCAAAGGCCAGCGAAGGGCCTCTGTGGCCCACAGGGTCAGCACCAAGGATGTAAACAGGATCTTGTGCAACTGGAGCACCCAGTCCTCCTCCCCTTCATCTCCAGCCACTCCCCGAGTCCTGCCTCCTGCCCCCCACCCTCTGGGGACACCAGCCTACACACTTCCGTGCTGTGATGTCACTGCTCCTGTTTTCCTCCAAAAATATGTCAGGCACTATTTTCAGCACTTTGCATGTCATTTCTAAAACAAACCTGTAATAAGATGCTATTATTTTCTCTGTTTAGAGGTGCGGCTCAGGGGTTGGGCAGCTCAAAGAGGTCACACAAAGAGGGGTTCAGAGCAGCTGACCGGGAGGCCGGGATTTGGGCTCCAGAGTCCACGCTCATAACCACTGCACACCACACTGGGCCCCCTCCCTTCTCCCTTCCTGACAAATCCCACCTTCTTCCTCCCAGGCCCGGTGGAAAGATGTTTGCTAAGTGAATGAATGAATGCATGAACAAATGAAAGAATGTATCCTTGGGCTGTGACCTGCCGCTGGGATCCCACATGTAGAATGGTGCCCGTCAGCAAACCCAGACGCTGCAAACAGCCTCCAACAGGACAGTGAGGTATAAGCGAACTCAGGGTTTGGGCCAGAGTGCCTCTTCCGGATTCTGTCCCTGGGCAACCTGTGGCTTCTGTCTGTCCACTAACCTCCAGGGCCACCATTTCTCATCTGAGACATTGGTTCAACCACCGTGATGATGAAACCTCTCCTTCCTCTCTTTTCCAGCTGCGGGATGTTGGCCACTGTGGCATGAAATGCTGACCACAGCAGAGGGAGTCCTGCCCTCTGGGACCTTCTAGACAGGGAGCAGCGTGGACCAGCAGGAAATTACACTCGCGCGTGGTGCCTGCTGTGAGGAGCTCCGGGTGGGACAGCCCATGGGAAGTTAGCCACATGAAGTGGCAAAGGGTGCTCCAGGCAGAAGGGGCAGAGAAGTCCCGGTGCACGCGCAGAACAGTGAGCAGGGCCATGAGGTGTGGGATTTTGTGAGCCTGGCCGAGATAGTGGCACTTCACCCTGAGCATGATGGGCTCAGCAGCACCCTGAAAAGCTGGGTGGCCATCACTGCTGTGACAGCCCGTGGGCGCCCCTCAGTCTGCCTGCTGCTATGAGGGACACTCAATGCCTCCTTCACATTGGTGCCGAGCGGTAGATGGCAGAGGCCCCCTAAAAAGAATGAAAGTGCTGAATGTCAGAAAAGGAAAACGGGAAAAGAGAACAAAGGCAGAGTGTGAGAAAAAGGGCGTTGAATTCCTAGGTGTTTGGGGACCAGGTGTCCTTGCTGTGGACAGGACTTGTGCTTGCAGGAGGCAGCGGGTCTGGTGCAGACTCGAGGACCAGAGAGGATGCTGTGCTCGCCTGGGCAACGACACGAACCTGGGCTGGGTGTCAGGTGGCACCAGGTTAGAAGAGGGAGAGACCAGGAAGGGGTCCTGGGTTGGGGAGATGGCAGCACTGCTGGGGTTCGGTGCTGACCCTCAGAGGGGAGCACGGTTTTGCTGAGCATATACTGTGTGTCAGGCCCTTGGCGAGTACTTCCGTAGACTCTGCTTGTCACAATGCCCAGTGCCTGCCTCCCATGTAAGCTGTAAGCCCCATGAGGGCGGGGCCTGTGTCTGGATCTCTGTGACATCCACAGGACCTGGTACACATTAGGTGCTCCTTGACAGTTTTGAATGAGCCAATCTTCCTTCTTTCTTTCTATTTTTTTAGAGAGAGTCTCACTCTGTTGCCCAGGCTGGAGTGCAGTGGCATCAGCCTACCTCACAGCAACCTCAAACTCCTGAGCTCAAGTGATCCTCCTGCCTCAGCCTCCCGAGTAGCTGGACTACAGGCTTGTGCCACCATGCCTGGCTGATTTTTTTTGTTTTTTTTTTTTACTTCTTGTAGAGACGGGGGTCTCGCTATGTTGCCCAGGCTGATCCAACTTTCTTTGCCTTTCCTCTCCCCTCCCTCCTTCTTAAATCTCACACAATCCTTCAAATAACTGCAAATAAGGCTAGGATTTGGGGAGTTAATCTTGATAACAGTCGGGAGAGTTGTACCATGTCCATTTGGCAGCAGAGCTTACAATGAGGAAACAGAGGCTCAGAAAGCCTAAGCGACTTGCCCAAGACCGAGTGGTTGAGCAGAGCTCTGACCAGCCTATCTGGCCACCACGCTCCTCCTCGGCAGCCTGCTTCCTCCTAAGGGAGGAGACTGGACCCCAGAGATGGACAAAGCCAGGCCAGTGTTTCTGTGGCTGTGTGATGCTGGCAATGACTTCTCACTGATGCTGCGTTCCCGGGCCCTGGGCCATTAGGGTCAGTCTGAACTGAAACGGGAAGGCAAGCAGGCAGGGCTGGCTCCAGCCCACTCAGGCCAGCAAGGGGGACACCCCTGGTCACCACTGGACACCACCAGAGGAGATGATTTTAAGAGGAGTCCACACTGGCTGAACTCTCTCTGGTCTCTACCTATCCTCAGTAAATTGGTACCTATTTCATAAAAGATGACGATGACTAATAAGGAAACCTGTCTACAGGCGCTTCTGCTTTTCAAACTTCTAACCCAGACAAGGTTTGTTCAGATGAATAACTGGTTCAGTGTTTATCCCAAGAGCACTTCTTATACATCAATCCTTCCTATGCCATTCGGGTCCAGCTCATGCAATCCCACAACCATTTTATTGAGTTGTTACTTGGTCCCAGCCTTTGTGCTGGGGAGTGGAGAAGAAGTGGGTGCCCTTGACAGCCCCCCTGGGGTGGGGGAGATGCCCACGTGGAACATTCGGTTCCTGTGTGATCAGAGCCTCCAGCCAGTTCCTTCCAGGTGCTGCGGGAGCCTGGAGAAGGGAAAGCGTGACTCAGCTTCGCTCTCCCTCTTTTCCTGAGCTGAGCTGGCTGTGGCCGCAGTGAGGGGGCAGAGGGGAAGTGTGTGTCGGAGGGACAGTCCTGTTCTCCTCTTGAGTGGGCTGGGCAGCAGCCCCAGGGGAAGAGAAAAAGCAAAGAATTTCCTGTGTGGCCTCATTGTTCCTCTCCACTTCCCGAGTCGAAAGGACCTACAGTTTCACCGGGCTGAGAGGCACCCCCTCTCTGTCCTGAGACCTCACGACATGAGAGTACAAATGTATGCACCTCCGGGGGCAGAGACAATAGGAGAGACGGAACAGTGCTTTGAGATTTCAGCTACTCCAACTACTTTTTGGGAGGCAGGAAGCAGCGGAGGGATGAACGGTGCTTGGTTGAGCAAAGCAGTAGTTAGCTGTGGACCATGCAGAGATGTGTTCTCAGAGGCAGCTGCACGTGCAGGGCAGATGTCCAGGGTTCAAGTGCCACCATTCTATCACTGCAACTAAGGTCACCATGACCTTGGGTAAGTTACTTTCCTCTCACTTTCCCATCATATTTCTTTTTAACAAATTCACATGTGAAAGCATCATTTTCCCATCATAATATGAAGACACTATTAAATTCATGATTTTTATCTTCTAATGCCTGAGAATTACCTCAAGATCTTTTTCTAACACGTACAGGCACATGTGTTTCAATTCTGATTCTGAAACAGGGCCAAGACATCCATATTTTTTGCAGAAATTCTCCCAGAAAACTTTGAGAGCCACTTTTGCAGATGGTCTTTCAACTTTGACAGGCCAGATTCCCATGCAGGTGTTAGTTTGGAGGGTAAACTGGACCGGGGGGTTGCAGGAATATAAGACCTTCAAATGGCGATCCAGGCATGGTGGGGGGTGCCTCAAAGGATGCTGAGATCCTTTCCACTGGTTGTGGCAGAAGGGTCTTTCTGGAGACAGTGGTGTTTGAAACGGGGAAGATGTCCACACACAGAAGGAGATGGCTGCGCAGGTGGAGGTTACAGAAGGAGCAAAAGCCTGCAGGTAGGACAGCATGTGGCAGGAGGAAATTGCAAATCCAGGAAGCCACTGACACATGACGTGAAGAGCTGTAAGCGTCCAGGTGAGCAGCTTGTACTTCATCCCATTAGCCATGGGGAGCCACTGCAAGTTTTTGAGCTAGAGAATGCACAATCAAAGTAGATCAGCCCAGCTGGCCTTCTAGGGTTATAGAATGCACATGGGTCTCATGATTTCCATGTCTTCACGACCCGACCCTCTCTAGCTGTACAGCCACATCTCTGCAACCACACCCTCACTCCTGTCCCTCTCCCTGCACCCCGCACTCCAGATTTACCTGTCGACTCCTCGGAATGCTCCTGTGTGCCTTGTCGTCCTTACCCAAGCCCCTACCCCCACGTAGCATGCCCCCCTCCCCACTTCAGCCCACAGGAGACCCCTGCTTGACAAACATCCCCCCGAGAGGGCTCTTGGGTGCTGCTGGAAGGCTCCCAGCCAGCCTTCCTCTGTGTCTCCATATAGGGCATCTCCCCGTGTCCTCACACTGGGTGGCTCTTCCTTGTGTGTCTCTGAGTTGAAGGCAAGTGGCTCGAGGTCAGGAAGGGCTTCTCATTAGTAACTGCCTTCCCTGGGGCTAACTGAGGACCTAGAACAGAGGAAGCTATTGAGGAATGTTGAGGATTGAAAAATTAGAAATAGCAAATATCTGGGCTAGGTACTTGACACAGGGGATCTTATTTAATTCTTGCCACGCACCCTTGAGGCATGCGTTAAGATCTCCCTTTGGAGTGGATACGCATGTGGGCAGGTTTGTGCAATCACTGGCTTGCAGAACTGGGATTCAAACATCCAGATCCAAGCTCTTCTGCCTTGTCATGTCCCAGAGGCAGTGTCTGCATGCTTGGATGGAACAGCATGGGGTTAGAGAAGCCACACACAGGCCACTTCCTCTCATTCACCTTTCTTTACTTCTCACTCAGCCAGGACAGTCCCCACTCACTCTCTCAAGATCCTTATCTGCTCCTGAGCTCGGTGAAGTTCCTAGCACCACCCAGCACTCCATCACGACTGCGAATACCACTGTCGTGGAGAGGTGTGGAAAGGAGTTTTCCATGTGGTCATTAGACTGTCCTTTGTCTCTGTGACTCCCACCTCCTCACCATGGCTTGGAAAACCCCAAAAGGTCTAATAAAAGCTCCTGGCACTGCCGGATGGGGCACAGGAAAGCTCTTGAGTTCTGCCAGACTCATCAAGGCTGCTCCAGGAGGGCCCAAGCCAGACCCCTCAAGATGAAGTTCATTGCCACAGCCCTGGTGTGTCTGCTGTTGGCCGGGATGTGGCCACAGCACGTGGACAGCAAGAGCAGTGAGTGTAGCAGGCGTTGCTCTGCTTCTTCCTAGGGGGGTGGAAACACAGGCGGGTGCTCTGGCATTGGGGTGGACTCGCCCTGGACTCTCGGCTCTATCTGTCCTGAAGCGGAGGAATGGAGGGCTCAGATGGGCTGGGGACAGAGGGCCAGTAGGAGAGCCATAAGTCAGGGGCAAGCACAGACAACAGATCTTCCTCACCCAGACCCTGCAGAGTGATGGAGAGTACCTATGAGGTTATTTTGGTCCAGCTGGGAGGCCCAAGGTCCAGAGGACAGACTGGGTCTTGCCTCCCTGGTGTGACAGGTACCAAGCAGAGTCCAAAGGCAGGACCAGGACCCTAAGAGTTGGCTACCCTTGGACAAGTCACTTTACCTTTCAAACTCTGGTTTCTCCATCAGTAAAACAGAGTTGATAGCACACATTTTTGTTGTTACAAAAACTGAGGTCAAGAAAGGTAGAACTATTTGTCTAAGTTCACCCACGCTCTCCCTGACCGTTAGAAGAATACTGACCTGGTAACAGACTTGAAAGGGGGCGTGAATAATAAAGCTGGGGCAAGAAGCCTGGCTTGGAATGCAGGCGTCCTGGGGGTGCAGAGTCGGATGGGAACGTGCAGACTGGCCAAGAGGGGTGGGCCTGGGGAGAGCTGAGGATTGGGGAAGAGGGGATTTGAGAGATGGAGTAGGGCAGCAGTCCCCAACATTTTTGCCACCAGGGACCAGTTTCATGGAAGACAATTTTTTCATGCACGGTGGCGGAGGGCGGGCGGGTGTGGGCAGGGGGGATCGAGGTGGCGAGGCAGAGCTCAGGTGGTGATGCACAACCCTGTTTCCCTAACAGGCCGTGGACTGGTACTGGGCCACAGCCCACGGGTTGGGGACAACAGGAGTAGGGTAACCAGCTAGTTCCTGGGGGCTCTTCCCTTGTCATTCGGTCGGTTTGGACTCCTTGAACAGCTCCTAACCGGGCCCCAGGTCTGTGGGCTGTAGACTGCAGTGTCCTGTGTGCATCAGACTGACCAGGCTCCCCGGGTGTGGGTCCCCAGGTCGCGGACTCAGACACTGGGGCAGAACCACGTGCTTGTGGCGGAATGTCAGAACTGGACAAGCCTTTAGAAATCAGGGTGCAAAAAGCCTTATTTTACAGTTGGGAGGTCTGAGGGTGAGGGCTCGTCTCCACCAAGGCCATCCCGCCGATTTGCGGGCAGCTCACGTCTGAACCCCAGTCTTTGACTCTTCACCTCACCCAGAACTAGGTGGCCAATGAGATGGGGCTGTGCCAGGGACCCCAGATGTGGTCCCAAAGCCTAGCCTGTCTTGGGAGGGGCTTTTATTTTTCTTTCTTTTTTAAAGTTATGCTAAGGGCGAGAAGTTGAGAAATGGCTGCGAACTGTCTTATGTGTTCTGTTCCAGTGCACGTGTCCTCCGCCAACTGTTGCTTCTCATTCGTGGAGAGAAGGATTCCCCGGAAGTTAATCCAGTGTCACAGGCAAACCAGCTCCAGCTGCCCCTATGATGCTCTCAGGTGAGTGATCACCTGCTCAATCCCTCCCTTGGATGCCAGAACCCCGCCGGCCTGGAACTAGAATGGCAGACGCTAGATGGCGATGTTCCACCAGAATAAGCTTGTTAAACTGCGGCAGGGAGGCCGCCAGCACCGGGGTGCGAGCTGTACTCGGGCGCTAGGAGGAGGGCGGAGTCTCCTCGCAGGTGCTAGGGCGGACGCACCTGTGCTCCCGTAGTGACTTGTGTTTCTTGGAACTCCAAGTGGCCAAGTATTATATCCCAGTGTATGTGCTCAGAGGAGGGGATTACTTAACAAAAGCACCAGGCGTTATTGTGTGATGGAAATAGCAAGGGAGTCCTGATTAGTTCCTGCCTCTGCATTTGCTAACACATAATCTTGAGTGACCTTGGATAGGTGCTTCCTGTGTACCCCATTATCTATGTACCCCTCTGTATTCCTGCCTCACAGGGCCATTATGCTCTTAACTGGTGCTTACACATACCGCCCAGTATTTTAAGGTGCTTTCATATGTTTTATCTCTGCTGACTCTCTTGGGGCACACATTTTTGTTATCATGAAAACTGAGGTCCAGGAAGGTAGAAAGATTTGTCTAAGTTTATCCAGATAGTAAGAGGCAGAGCTGGTCTATAGATTGGACAGTAGCCAAGTTTAGGAAGTGGGCAGATCAGAAAACAGACACACACACACACACACACGCACACGCACACACACAATGAGTCTGAAGCAATGAGCGAGGTCCCAGATGGACACAGACACATTCATGTTGGAGCGGTGAGCTGCTCTAGGGGTGGGAATTTTTCATCATCAGAGTGTTTGCAGGGTCTTAAGCCACAGCCTGGCACGCTGAACTGTGATCTCCAGGAGGGGGGCCAGGAGGCTCAATTATAATAAGCCCCTGGTGCTCTGGACGCTCCTTGCAGTGTGCGAGCCCCGGACGTTGAGCAGCGACTTCATCTACAGAGGAGAGCCTGAGGGAGGCTCTATGGGGGGAGCTCAGAGGGAGGCGCTAAGGCTTAGAGCCTAGCGGCAAGGAAGTAGAGACAGGACTTGTGGGGTGCCCCCCACCCAGTGGGTGGCTCAGGTGGCTTAGCCCTCCCCTGTGTTCTCTGTCCACAGATTCCAGCTGAAGGGAGGCAGACAGAGCTGTGCCTGGAAGACACTCGGATGGGTCCGGGCGTACCTTCAAAGTGTGAAACCCTGTCTGCCACAGGAAATTCGAGCTGGGCTCTGAGACCACGTGGCTTCACATGTCCCTGAAACTGCCAGCCCGACACCATTCCTTCTGCCCCACTTGGGCTAGGTTATAGGGGATCCGCTCAGTCTTGATAAGCTGTGTTGTTGCACTTTATGTATTAAAATGCCAGGATCACCATCTCCTGTTTCTCTGTGCTTCTTGGACCCCGCAGGGATTTCAGGGTGAAAACTTGACTGGCACTGAGGGCCAGGGGCTGGAGGGTGGGGGAGGAGGGGCACAGGTTGGCCCTGGTGCTGAGGGACTGGCTGCCAAAAGGAGTCAATAAATGACCCTGTCTCTCAGCACCTGTCTGTGTCCCGGGGGAAGCTTAGACTCGGGCTGTGGTGCAGGTCTGGCAGCTGCAAGAGGCGCAGTGGGCAGCACCCTGGGGCTCAGGGCGGGGGCCACATCTGGGTGCAGGACCCGCTCCCTCCCTGCCCTGCCCAGAGGGCTTGGGGGGTCCTGTTATCCCAAAGTCACAGCTGCCCTAGATGGAAGGGATCTTGGGAGGTCACCTGCCTGTAAGATGTTGCTAACCCCATTTTATAGATGAAGTCACTGAGGTCTAGAGAGGGACACAGGAAGTCAACAGCAGAGCTGGTGTCAGAGCCCAGGGCTCCTGCCTCCCAGGACTGAACTCTTTCTGGTGTCCCAAGTGACCAAGTGTGCTGCCTGCTGCGGTGCGGCCCCGGAGCCTTCTCCCCACCGGATCCGGGGATGTGCCCTCCAAGGCTGCTAGCAGTGCGCTTCTCTCTGTGGGGA
The DNA here is from genome assembly GCA_963574885.1 of Lepilemur ruficaudatus. Taxonomy (NCBI): domain Eukaryota; kingdom Metazoa; phylum Chordata; class Mammalia; order Primates; family Lepilemuridae; genus Lepilemur; species Lepilemur ruficaudatus. The sequence continues at coordinate 39,691 of CAUYRT010064727.1, forward strand.
CAGTCCTGGGGGGAATGGTGGCTCCAGGCATGTGGAGGTGTGTCCTAGGTCTGATACAGATGCCAACCCAGCTTGTCTGAGGGAGTGGGCAGTCTTGGGACAGATAGGACATATAGGAAGAGGAGGCTCTGTCCTTTGAAAAGGGACAGTCACAAGATCCCATGTGTGTAATGTGTGATTTGAGGAAGAATAGCCAGGGAGGGAAGTGAATTCTGGGTCTCAGGATTGGCAGTGCTTTGCAGGTCAGCTTGGTGGCTTTAGGGGGGAAGGTCTCATGCCCTGTGTCTCAGGGCTGCTCCCTCTTTCCCCAGCATTCAACATGGCACATGTCTGGCCCAATCTTCTCACTCTGCCTCCTCCCCTCCAACCCATGACTGCCCTGCCTTAGGCCATTCCCTCTGCCCGGACCATTGCAGTAGGCTGTTCTCAGTTCTCCCTTCCTAGCCCCATCCCTCCCACAGCCACAGGCTACTCTTCCTGGCACTGCCCTCCTTCTGATGGCCCCGAAACCTTCTACCTTCCTCCTGCCTTCAGAACTGAATTGAAACTCTCCACCCTGATATTCTAATTCCTCTATAACCTGATCTCAACCTTCCTTTCTAACAGTCTCTAACTTCTACATTCTGGAACCCAAACTCTGACCATACGAGGATATTCCGTCTGGGCCCTCTACCCACTTTCCACCTTGCACTTCCCCTAGAAGAATCTTTGCTGTGACCACCCCATCCTCCAAGGTCGGTTCTGCCCAAGTCCCATCTTCCCCAGCAAGCCCGATGCTAACTAGGACTCGGTTGTCTCGTTTCTCTCTGGGGATTCAGGTGCACATAAAAGCTGTACCACTCCCTCCAGGCTGGGGGAGGCACCGGGACAGGGGGACCAGTTAGGAGGCATTTGCAATAGATCAGGGCAGGAGTAGCCTTTGGGCAGGAGTGGGTATTTAAGGAGAGAAATGAACTGAACATGAGACTGATGAATTGTGGGCCAGGGGAGCCCATGATGGGACTAGAGCCATCCTGCTGGAATAGCCCAGGCTGGTGAGGCAAGCTCCCCCCCCTCGCCCCCAGCCACCTGACACTCAGATGAACCCAGGTGGGCCACAGAGCCAGGGCCTCTGCACACCTGCACTCCGCTAACAGGCTCCGCCATCCACCCGCACCTCAGAGCGCCCCCTGGAGTTACCCCCAAAGAAAACATCGCTGTTAGAGATTTTAAATAAGATGTATTTTCTGCAAAAAGTCAGCAGTCCTACTGTTGCAGTCATCTTTCCATAACAACATAGTTAGCAACTCCTCCCATTCACAAGGCTCGCCCCTCCCTGAGTGACAGTGTCCCTTCACACCCAGGGTTCCTGCAGCGCACTCTCAACCCCTGGGAACAGGAGAGAAACCCACTGCCCGCCGCACACAATGGATGGGACTGGGGGTTACAGACAGGGTCCACCTTGCTTGAGGCCTTGCTTTAGAAAAAAAGCATCCATATTCAAAATAAACCAGTAACAATTCAAATACTAGCAAATATTACTGAAGACATAGTACATTTGCTTCACAACACAGAAAGCATCCTGTTTGGAAATTACAATAAAATTATTCCAGAGTCTAGGTGGAGAGGCTGGAGGAGACCCGAACCGTCATTTCTCACACTCTGGCCTGGTCCTAGTGTGCGTGGCTGAGCTCAAACCGTCAGAGTGTGGGTTTTTGTTCCAGGTGTTTCACATAACTCTGGACCCACTTCTCCTTCACGTCGGCACAGACCTCCTTGTTCAGTTTGGTCCTGAAGCTGTGGATGGAGGAAAGTTGGTGTAGTTAGATGGAATCCTTTGAGCATTTTACCCAGATGACGACTCGCTGGGCTGTAAACCCACCTGGCCCACCTGCTGCTGGTGAAGGGCCGCCCTGGGATGGGAGGAAGGAGGTGCGTGGAAAAAAGGGGCCTCGGGAGGCAGCTGCTGCTCTTGCTGTCCCTGGGGAAGCAATCCTGGCAGCCACTAAAGAGCGTGGGCTGGTGCCCATTCAGGGAGCAGGGCACGGCAAGTCACCAGCCCTTGCTCTAATGGGAGGACTTGTGTCACATAGTCTGGTTAGATCTTATCCTCTGAGTGTAAGATCTCAAGGCAGTCTGGCATCTGTCTTCTAGGGCAGAACTTTGGATCGGGGAATGTGGGGGTGGGGAGGGGTGCGGCGAGCAGGGTTTTTCTACCCACATGACAGCCTTCTGTTGACACTGGCTGTTGGTGATGTAATAGCTCTTCAGCCTCTGCACAGGGATCTTCCTACTGCTAAACGTGAAGCAGCAAGTGGCCGGGGCATTGAGTGCATCTAGAAGTAAAGTCACAAAGAAAAAGCCTTTGAGGACGTGCTAGGCTTTTCTCATCCTGAACGCAGCAGGAAGTGTCTGTAGGGGGAGGCAACACAAAGCAGAGAGGTAGAAGTAGATCTTACCCACCCCCAAGTCCAGTGCTCATGCCCTAGGCCCCGAGGTGGGGGGGTACCTGGGCCATGTGGCTCAAGATCTCAGACTCTCAGACTCCCAGCTGCACGGTGGGGATGAGGCACTGCCGTCTGGAGGAGGCCAGGGACACGGACAGTGGACAGGTCCTGGGTGTGACCCCCGGATCTACAGAGTTTAGGACGATCAGCTGGGCTCAAAGGCCCTGGATTTGGAGTTGGCAGTTTAGGTTTAACTCTTGCTCTGGGATGACCTGGAAGTGGGTGGGCAGGGTCCCTCCTGTCCCCAACCTGGGCTTCAGCTTTCTGTCTTTAAAATTAAATGTTAAACTGAAGCTCTGAAGAGACTTGCAGCTCCTATGGCTTAGAATTAGGGCACTTTGGTTTAGGGCTTCCTGGGAGAGAGAAAGAGAAGGACAGGGAGGCAGAGAAGGAGGGAGAGAGACTGGACTTACCTGGCTGAGCGAGGCCCTGGGGGCTGAAGGCAGCGGCCAGGAGCAGCAGGCCCAGGAGCGCTGAGGAGACCTTCATGTTGGAGGGCAAGGGGCAGCTTCAGCTTCTGGGTCCGTCTCAGCCTCTGCTCCTCTGGTGGCTCCACCTGCCTTTTATAGGGAGCAGAGAGGGCTGGCGCTCTCAGAGGACCTTTGTCTGGGCAAGGTCGTGGTCAAGTCACGATGAATGGGGTCCTGAATCTGCTGAGCTGCAGCTGGGCGCCAAGGACTTTTCTAGGAAATGCAAGAGGGAAGGAAGCTGCGGGCTGCAGCAGCGCCTACTCTGTTTCCTCCTGGCTGTCAGGGCCGTGGGGAGCAGGAGAGGAAGCAGGCAGCGCAGATGTGCCGCGGGCACGCACCAGAGGAAGCCATCGGAGCAGCTGTTTTGTGCATACTTTCTCCAACATGAAACAGAAAACAATGGAAAATAACCCCTGTAGAGAAAGAGCACTGTGCTAAGGGCCCTGAGCATGTTATGTACTCGGTCCTGGGGAGGTACGTCCCATTATTATCGTGCCCATTTCATAGATGAGGAAACAGAGGTGCAGAGAGATTAAATAACTTGCCCAGTGTTTCACAGGAAGTGAGTGGGGGATCTGGGAGAGAAAGCTAGTCCGTTTGCACCAAGTGGTTTCAAACTTTCATTTAGCTGCCAGGTTTCATTTTCCAAGCCAAGTTTTATGTGGAAGCCCAATATCTGAGACGGACCAAGTCAGGTTCTGATGACAGGGCTCCCTGCATCACACACTGGGCCCCCTTCTGCCGCTCAGGCCCAGAGGGACATGGTTTGCAAACCTCTGATTTTTCCATGCCCCGTGTTTCCAGGGAGAACCGCTGGGCTTCTAGAGCTGTTGATGGGGTGTTGACAGCACAGGGCAAAGAGGTGGGCTCTTGGCTCCTGTCCCTCGCCCCCTTCTGTGAGCTGGGGCCATGGAGGGAAGCGCTGCAGGGTTCAGGGTGGGGAGGGCGCAGTGTAGGCTGACGGAGCACGCTTGCTCCCTTCACCCCCGGTCCCAGGACACTGCTCACTGCTGTGACTTGTGGGGACGCTATTCCCTCTGCTTTCCACTTTGGCAGGCCCAGGGGAAGCAAAGGGCAGGAAACAAGGAGCTAAGATTAGAGAAATAGAAAACAATACATACGACCAAAGACTGGTGAACCCCAAAGTTGGCTCTTCAACAAGCCTAGAATGAAGCTAAAACTCTCTTGGACTGACCATGAGACAAAGAAAAACAAAAAGGCCAACTGGCCAATAGCAGAAATAAAAATAAAAAGATGACATCATCACAGAGTCTGCAGATATCAAAAAAAAAAAAAAAAAAAATAACTTTATGCCAAAAAATTTAATTTAGAGGAAATGGGTGAATTTCCCAAAAATCTAACTCACCAGATTGCAAGAAGAAATGAAAAATAAAAAGGCAAAGCTGAAACTATTAAAGAAATGGAATGAGTAATTGAAAATATTCCCACAAAACATCCTCCAGGCCCGGAAGGTTTTAGAAGCTAATTCCTCCAAGAATTCAAGGAACTGATATTTCCGGCCTTACACAGTCTCTTCCAGAGAATAGCAAAAGAGTGCACGCTGTTCAATTCATTGCAAGTGTCTTACATAACTTTGAGGCAAAAATTCGTCAAGATCTGTATGAGAAAAGGTTACAACCTTGTCCCTTCGGACACACGTTTCATTCTTTTCCATCCTATTCTCTGCCCCAGGAAGCTAGTCTGGTTGGGTTACATCAGTGGAACCACTGGCCTGCTGGCTTCAGGTTGGGTTTGGACACTAGGGAGCCCCTGAGGACACTGGAGGTGGGGAGAAGAGCTAAGTTGGGGTGCTTTTTTCTTTGCCATCGCCTGGTGTAGCTTAGTCTGGATATGTCCTTCAACCAGTGGTTTTAACTCCTTAGAGGTGGACTCTCTCTACCCAGGTTTGGAGGGCCACCCCCTGTCCTTCCTCTTCAAATCTAGTGGGTCACCATGCTTTTACTAGCCTCAGAGAACCAAAGTACCCCTGTGGTTTCTCTACACCCACTCACAGTTTTGTGAATAGTTCCTTTATTGAACTCTTCTCAAATTCTTCCAGTTTAAGTATTTTTTTCTTTATAGGACCCTAACTGACATAGGATTGGGTACCGAGAAGTGTCCCCAGGAAATAAACCTTCCAAATGGGATTTGGGGATTGGGTTGCTCCAATGTTTTAGGGTTACTGTGGAAAGAAACATGGGAATGGCATCTGTTGGCATCAGGACAACTTAAATTACCACCAGTAGCACTGACCAGCCCTTGCCATGATCCTGATAGACAGGCAAGAACCACGGAGCCATCCCATGTCCCACTGTCATCGTTGATCTACAGAGAATAGCCACCATGAGCGCTTGAGGATGCTGCCCTCCTCCCGGGACCTCATCAAAGCCTTTCTCAATGCCTTGATAAGGAGAGTGTCCCCCTGGGCTTCCTGGGAGTGCAGCTGTGGGGGTGGTGGCTGAGGAGTGTGCACAGAACAGATCCATTGCAACAGACCTGCTTCCCTGAGCCTTCCGCCACCCCAGGGAAGTTCTGGCATTTCAGCTTCATCAACTGTAGGCTTGTCTGTAAGTACAGGATTCAATTAGCCAGTCTCGCTGACCATTAACGTCACTCCCAGGTACTTGTGCCAGCACATTACATCCTGAACTTGGCTGGTTGAGCCCTAAATGTTATTCTCCTCCTTTTTTTTTTTTTCTTTTTTATTGGGGGAAAACTACAAAGCATTTACAGTATAATGTTTACAGTCACAATTTATAGTGAGCTGATTTCCCAAAATATATTACCACTCAAGTTGACTTATCTTGTTACATTTAAAAATCTA
>CAUYRT010064729.1:0-29471 GCA_963574885.1 Lepilemur ruficaudatus
GTGAAGGATGGAGAACAAAGATCACGGAGGGTCCTTAAAACCAGTGCTTTCAACTTCAAAGTGCATCCAAGCCACCTTGGGATATTGCCAGTATATAGGCGATGACTTGGTATTACTAGGGTGACATCTGAGAATCTTTTATAACAAGCCTGTAGGTGATTATATATTTTTTGGTTAAAAACTGGAGTGTTGGTTGTATGTAGGTATAGTTGGAGCACTATGTATGTACTCTCTGGACTACTTTGACAGAGTAGTTTTTTGAATGTAACGAGATAAGTCAACTTGAGTGGTAATATATTTTGGGAAATCAGCTCACTACAAATTGTGACTGTAAACATTGTACTGTAAATGTTTTGTAGTTTTCCCCCAATAAAATTTTGGGAAAAAAAATAGATAACAAAAATAACACATTTCAAATCTAGTAGCTTATAGTCAGGCAAAAATGTATTGGATTTAATGCTGATATTGGAAAAGAAGATAAACCAAAATGAATAAACTTTGTATACATTGAAAATGCTAGAGCAAGACAATTAAGAAAACTCAAAAAACAGAAGCAAAAGAAAACTAAAAAGCTAAGACCAAAACTCAATGAAATCTTCGTTGTCTGGAAATACTGAGAAAATGTAAAAGACTTTGGTAAGATGGAAATGGATCAAGAGGGAGGGAGGGAGAGAAAGAGACAGAGACAGAGAGAGACAGAGAATATACCATAATTTGACAGAATTTCCAGCCAGGCACCATTAACAAGTCCCCATCTTGTCTGTCAAGGGTTGCTGCAAAAGTTGGACCAGCATCCCTGCTTCTGTTGCAGTCTCTTCTAGAAACAATCACAATAGTGGCCATATGATATGTAAGTATGCTATTCACTCAGCTGAAAACCCTCCTTGGCTTCTCCTCTCACTGGGAATGAAAGCCAAAGGAAAAAAAGACATTCTATAAAAAAGACATCTGTGCTAGAATGTTTATAGCAGCACAATTCACAATTGCAAAAATGTGGAAGCAACCTAAGTGCCCATCAATACATGAGCGGATTAATAAAATGTGGTATATGTATACCATGGAGTTCTATTCAGCCACAAAAAACAATGGTGATCTAGCACCTCTTGTCTTATCCTGTACGGAGGTGGAGCCCATTCTACTAAGTGAAGTGTCACAAGAATAGAAAAACAAGCGCCACATGTACTCACCATCAAATTGGTACTAATCGATCAACACTTATGTGCACATATAGAAGTAACTTTGATCGGGTGACGGGCAGATGGGAGTGGGGAGGAGGGGACGGGCATATTCAGACCCAATGGGTGTGGCACGCACTCTCTGGGGGGTGGACATGCTCTAGCTGTGATTTGAGTGGGGCAAAGGCAATATATGTAACCTAAACATTTGTACCCCCATAATATTCTGAAATAAAAAAATATATAAAGTAAATTTAAAAAACAAAATTTACTTTGAAGTAAATTTATAAGTGTGATCAGGGATATAGACAGCACAGGTGCTAGAGCTGTGAAAATAAGTCTTGGTAATTGCCCAGGCATCTAACATCTTTTTCACCAATACTGTGTTTCCAAAAATTCAAATTTATATCAACAATAGATTATCATGATGCAAAAAAGAAAAAAAAAGAAAGTCCATGGTCTTACCTTGGTCTGTCAGGCCCTGGACTTAAGAGAGAATAGTTTGTTTTGACCTAAAATCAACTCTGAATAGAGTTTATGTGCATGAGTTGGAGGGACCTGGAGTGGGACAAGCATCAGAAATGAGGCTGAAAATGAAAACTGGGGGTGCTTTGTAAAATAAGGGATGCCTCAAAAACCATGTTGAACTTTATTTTGCCAGCAATAGAAAGACTGTGAAATATTTAATTACATAAATGGCAAAGTCAATTTATTTAATAAAGTCCTTTCAGGTTACAGTGTAATAGAGAATGGATTTGGGAGCCTGGGTGAGGATGGTGAGGGAGCAGTTTTAGGACTATGAAGGGCTGAATGCAGGTCTGAGTTGCAGTGGTGGAGAAACGTGCGGAGAGTGAAGAGAGTGTTGGGAGGTAGATGGAGAAGGCAAGTGGGCTGATTAGTTTGGGGATAAGAAAGGGAGGAGCTGTGGATGAGCCCATGTTTGAGAAGGTTTAAGCGGCAGGGTGCAGGCTGATGCCGTTCATGGAGACCAGTGCCTTTGAAAGACACCTAAGTGTGTTTGGGTGCAGTGGTTCACGTTCTGTGTGTTCTGCAAAAGATAAAAATGTAAGGAAACACATTCTTGATGGCCAAACTAGGAGATAACACATTTGAGGGACTTCTATATGTACTTAAATGATGTTCTCATTCTTTTTCCTGAAAAATGCAAAACAAAAATTATTTCATGAGATCTCAATATTTGTCCCCCTGTTTTTATCATCTAAATGCAATTAACATTTACATCTTTCTTCTCTTTTGCACTATACCATGTCTTCCAAATTTATTTCACACATTAACTTACTTTGCCTCAGGGTGGTTTCTTTCTCTTTATAGGATGTAGATTTCGATTCTGTCATTGGATTCCTCCACTTCCTCATCTCCATTTCCGTCTCCCCTCTGCTGTTTTTCTATAGCTCAGCTGGTTTTCCTGACTCAGAAAAATTGCATCTTCCTACATAATTTTTAGGGTGTCAAACTTCATTCTAGAGATTTCTCCTGGCTCCACCCGGTAAACTATATTCTACAGTCTGCTTTTTTAGCTAAATTTTCAAGATGATATTCCACATCTATATTTTCACAAGCTTTCCTTCCCTGAGTGTTATTGACAGGAGTCAAGGTGTGGGACGGCTCTTGGTCCTATATTTTCTCCACACAGTGCTGCTTGCTTTGGTTTACGACAATGTTATTCCAGGCTCTCAACTATAACTCTGCAAATTTGAGGCAGCAAATATTTATGCGCATACTTCTTAGGTCTCAAACACTTTGAACCAATGGTCTATAGAAACTCCTCTAATTCCCAGTGAGCACAGCTCCCAAGCTTTCTTTGCCTCAGGGCTTTGCTGATGGGATTTGCACCTTAAGCATACAGTTTGCCACCGTCAGTTCCACCGATTTTTGTCAGTGTTGCTTTGGTAGATGTGAGCACTTTGTGGTTGCAAAAAGAAAGGCACCAAAATAGGATTAAAGAAGCATTGGTAAGTTCCAAAAAATTACGTGGGGTTTGTGTATGACTATTTACTGTTTTGGATGGTGCAATCCTTAATTTATGAAAGAGAGCAAAGAGGAAACCTGAGTAAGAGGCCTTTCTAAACACCTTAGATGGATAGGCTTGATGGCTTTCTAATATTAATATTTCAGTGAGATACCAAATGAGATGAAGGTTGCATATTATATAATTCAGTGGATGAATTTCTTTAATGAAGAATTATATCTCCATACTACATTTTTACCAGAATGGTAATAAGGATGACCATATGTGGCCTCCTGGAATTTGATCCTGAGCAAGATCTTTTCCCCCTTATGTCTCCATCCCAAGTGCATGATTTGCTATGGCTGCTGTAACAAAGTGGCACAAATTGGGTGGCTTAAAACAACAGAAATTTGTTCTCCAACAGTTCTGGAGGCTAAAGGTCTGAAATCAAGGTATCAGTGAGGCTGGTTCCTTCTTGAGACCCTGTTCCACGCTGCTGCCATAGCTTCTGGAGGCTGTTGGCAACCCTTGACTCCTAACTGTATCACTTCAGTCTCTGCTTCCTTCTTCATGTGGTGTCCTCACATGTGTCTTTGAGTCTGTAGTCCATTTTCTCTTTTAATGAGGACACCAGTCATATGGACCCACTCTAATGCAGTGTGACCTCATCTCAACTTGATCATATCTGGAAAGTCTCCATTTCCAAATAAGGTCACATTCATGGAGCTAGGACTTAAACATGTTTTACTGTGCTGGGGGTAGAAAAGGGGGACACAATTCAACCCATAAGAGTAAATAAATATACCATAGTGAGATCAGCTTATCCATGGGAATTTGTAAATGGGGGTTTTCTTTTTTTTTCTGTTATGTTTTTTCCCTTCATTTTATCAGAAAATTTGATAACTTTAGACAATGAATATGAAAATCGGGGCAAGAAATTTAAAATTTTAAAGTGAATCCCACAGACTCACTTCTATACTTTATAAATGGATTAAGTATGTAGGACAGAATTCTTTTTTGAGCAACTTTATGGGGAGGCCCCAGTACATTTGGTATCAGCCACTCCACAATCCAGAGGGAAGCACAGACTTGAGGTTCAGGACTTGCAAAGAGTTGTCCAAAATGGCTTTCCTGGCCTTAAGCTCAGTATCTACCCAGAGGGTATGAAGGAAAAGTTGCGGTCTCTCCTTGGAGAGGTTGTAGGCATGCAGAGTAAATATCCTCCCCCCTGCACCTCCCCCAGGTGCATCCCTGGACCTAACGTAAGACAGAAGTATCTAATTTATTCCAGAAATCATTAAAATGAGAGAAGTTGGTAAAGAGGCTCAGAGTAAATTGAAGAGGGCTATCATCTGGAAACATTATCATTTCATTCCCACTGACAGGTAGACAAATTGCATCTTTTTTATGAATCCCTGGTGCACTTTGTTAGAGGGAGTTCAGCCTGGGATGGTCTAAGATCTTGTCCAGGAAGACTCTGGCCAATGAAGCAATCTCTGCAGAAAGAGGATGGAAGGGCATCATAATATGCCCAAGATTTTAGAGATGAACTCAAGAGAACAGCTGAAGTTAATGAAGTTGTTCTAACTAGGGAAGCTGCACATAGGGGTAACTAGTTATTGGGGGGGGGCGGTTCTCGAAGAACTCCCAGAGGTGACCTGAAGAATTCATCACTAAACCTCCTATTACTTTGAGAGGACTCAAACGGCAGTTTACAAGAAGGCCACTGAGTAACCTTATTGGTGCCCAGCTCTTCTCCCTACTATACCTCTTACTTCAGTCCTACACGAGCCAGAGTCTCTATGGGGTGTGAGATGAAGAGGCGGAAGCTTTAGGTCTGAAAATAGGAAGAAATTTCAGCTCAGGCTGCTTGCTCACTGGAGTGAGTCCAAACTTGTGAAGAGAACTTGAAACAAAGATTGGTATTTTGATTCTTCTAGAGTACAGAACAGTGTAATTAATAAATGAGATAATTCTTGGGAATAAAGGTGACTAGAGGACTTTTTGTTACCTGGGAATGAGCACAGACATTATGAGCATTATGAGATCTACTCTACGTTTCATTCAGTAACAGGGGTTTGCCCCTCAAAGGGAGACGGTTTTGCACAGGCAATGGGGAGAGGTAAGGAAGTTGATCTCTGATTGTGCCGTCCTGCAGTTTCCAGGGTACACAAATATTAAGAAAATAGGTAATTTAGTTTAATAGTTAAATGAGTCTATAGATAGTCCAATATTAAAGGAGTTTATTAAATGATAGCTTGGGAAATATGGTTTTAAATACCAATTTCTTATGTTGAATGCCTTCTAGTTTTACTATAAAAAGAATGCTTTGCAAATAAGGAAAATTAAATAAGCTAATTCAGTTCCAAGCACTTTAAGGAACTAAACACTCTGTAGCTTGGGGGTGGGGAGGGCAGGAAATGGAGAAATTAAAGGCAAGGATGTCTCACTGAGGTATATCAAATCCTATTAGACCAGGTAATTTCCTTGGCTGGGAACAGGACAGGGCCCCTATTGTCTTGTCTCCCTTGGCTGAAATCTTTTATTTACCCTCCATGTTTGTTTCATTTGCAGGTAATTCTATTCCTGTTGCTACATTTGCCACGCTCGGTTTTGTCCTTGATTTTACTCTTAAGTTACTATGATATTCATAGTACATATAAAAAAATTTTATTAACATGTTTTAGCTGTTTCTATATTGAATAGTTCTGGTTATTATTGATAGTATCTCACCAAGATTTCAAAATGCATTTCTCCGCTATAGAGAAGTGTGTTCCTTTGAAATTTGATTGCCTGCAAAGCTTGACATGAGGTTTATTCTCCTTGCGAAATAAACCATTTAATCTGGAATGTATTCACTTTCAGCTGAAACTTGAAGGAAATAAGTCATCTTTTGCTTAAGTTTAAATAGCACATATTGCTATTAAAATACTGGCAAGTTAGATCTAAAGTTCAATTATGGAACATTTATTATCAATGATACCTTGCACATACAGTGCATTTATAGTTCACAAGAGAATTTCACCAACGTCATCTTATGTATTTCCCATAATAATCCTGGGAGATAGGGTTGACAGCATTCCAGCACCAGAGTTAGAAAGTGTTAGGGGATTTGCCCCAAATCACTCAGTCTGTGGCAATGCTAGCTCTAAAATATTAATCTTAAGAATATTTAAAAGGCGAATGAGGTGAGGAGAAGTCCTTTGATGTCCTCATGAGGAATGCAGGTCACTCCAGACCATATTTCTACCAGATGGCCAGAGCCCTGTGTCCCTCTTTTTACCTCTAGGAGGTTGATCGCTAAAGAAGGAACAGGATCCAACATCTCGTTCAGGGTTTTTCCTACTATGCCATTTATTTTGGTTTGTTTATTTCTTTGCTTTCTGTTTTTGCTGTTTAAAAAATTGCCTTGATCAAAATATAACCATTTGGATTGTTGTTGTTGTATATTTAAGAGCTCTCAGAAAATGCATAATAATATTATTGGTGTAAAAAATCTTGCTAACAGAATCCAATAGCTTAATAACTGGAAAAAGAAGTGAGACAAAAGGTCATGCATGTCTGCAAGTTCAAGAGGAATAGAATGACTACATATGGATATATTCCAAATTGATCAGGCATATAAAAATATTTTTAGACTCTTTGAAAAATTTAAAGGAAAAATATTGCCTTCTAAGTAAGAAATCTAAAATTCAATTATAAACTTACCAGGCAACAGGCAAGCAATAATGTTCAAGCATAAAAACACACAATCTTGAATGTTCCATGTTGTTCTCATAAATCCATCAAGTCAAATGTTTGGTCACAAGCTCTGTTTCATTTAGTCATCAAAATGGTACAGCCATTTGGATGTGTTCAAAAAGGCGTCTACCTCATAATGCAAAATCCATTACTGATAATTGTAGATCAAGGGACAGTTCAAAGGCTGTATTAATTAAACAACTAATTGGACATTGGAAGAATTTATTCCCAAAACTTGTACCGATTTTGAGTTCTTTTGTGTTTATGGAAGTTTTGTGAAGCAACACATTATGATGTGATTAGCTTCAAAGAGTTTTAGGAGTTTCAGGTATACATTATGGGATTGGACAATATATATTTTAAATTTTATGCCAACCATAAAATTCTATGAGATTTTGTGAGCGACTTTACCTTAAAAAGAAGTGCTGTATAAATCCTGTTGTTAAGTACTTATATTTTGCTTTCTCAGATATAAGGATGATGGTTCTACACTTACAAATTTGTAATATCATAGCTATGAAAACAAAAGATATAAAAATATAATATTCATTCATTTCCCCTTAATTTCAAGCATCTTAATCTTGAATTTAAGCCTAACTTTGCTTTAAATATTATTCATATTGTTTTATTTTTTATGGAGAAAATAATTTAATTGTTCTATTAATATGACAATTTATTTATTTTATTTATTTACTTTTTTTGAGACAGAGTCTCACTCTGTTGCCCTGGTTAGAGTGCCGTGGCGTGTGCCTAGCTCACAGCAACCTCAAATTCCTGGGCTCAAGCAATCTTCCTGCCTCAGCCTCCAGAGTAGCTGGGACTACAGGCATGCGTCACCATGCCCTGCTGATTTTTTCTATTTTTGGTAGAGATGGGGTCTCGCTCTTGGTCAGGCTGGTCTCGAACTCCTGAGCTCAAACAATCTGCCCACCTTGGCCTCCCAGAGTGCTAAGATTACAAGAGTGAGCCACAGTGCCTGGCCTTAATATGACAATTAAAAAAATAAAATAATAGCTTGTGGATGACTGGAAAAAAAGTGCTTTTGATTTACATAGAAAGATAATAAATATTAGAAGTTTGATAATTCCAAAATCTCAAATAATAACTTGCTATAGTACTGTGGAAATGGGCAAAGGAAGAAAACACAACTTTCAATGCTTTTACTAAAACCATTCTAGGAAATTGTCCTCATGCTACAATTATTCTTCCTTCATGAGAAATTCTTTCAGAGACGTGGTGGCCTCAGTCATTTCATTTTCTAACTTACTAAGCTGTCTGAGGGTGAATTGAGAGTTTCAATTCCAGGTTATGGTTATAATTACTAACTGCAAAAAACCCTTTGCCTTTCATTAAGCAGTTATAATATTTAATTGAGACTACAGGGTGTCTACACACAGCATAGTCCCATGCATAATTATCTGTACACACAAAGGAACACTGAAGGTACTTTTAACAATGAAATGGATTATCAAAAAATTACATTTTTAATATAAGTTTTGACTTTAATCTTCTCAGTGATTAAATACACATCTCTGTGTTTTTCCCCAAATGAGAACATTAAGCTAAATAAATGAACCATAAAGTGAGTGGGGGAAAAAAAACAAAAAACTTTGCATTGTAACGTAAGTGGATAAATCTGATATGCATTGACAAATTGCAGCATATCTTTCTTTTCTAGCAGCCATATGAGACAGGAAAGCAGGTTACTTGGGAAGTCAAATACCGCCAGCCTCGTGGGTCGGCATCTTCTACTCCTGAACTTCAGCAGAGCTCAGATCATGAGATAAAATGTCTGGGTGGCCTCTGCCCTAGCCTTCCACTCCCACAATTTTGCTTCTGACAGAGTACTTATCTCTTTGACTGGAAAACTACTAAAAAAGAGGAACTTGAAAGGGATGGGACCTTTCTGTATGAATCTCTTTGAAAGTTGCCACCTTCCAGGTTCGCTTTTAAGAGAAGTCCAAGATATTGGGAACCTGAAAATAAAGGAAAGTTTGCACATTGAAATATTACTTGCTAATAGTTCCCTTATGGGAAATGGACATTCAGAAATTCTAGGGGAAAAAAATGTCATGGTGTTAGGAATTAACCGCTTACCACCTGTACATGCTGATCTGAATTGGTTAAGGGAAACTGCTGGAAGGTCCTGAAATTATTGACACAAAAATAAAATGTTTCTCCCTGGAAGCTAAGCAATGCAAGTGAAATTACTATTATTACTTAAATTTTTTCTTCTATTTTATATTTGGAAAGTGCTTTACAATAACTTCTTATGTTATCCATCCCCAGCCTACCCAGAAGATACAAAGGCAATCATTTTTATTGTCTTAGTTATTATTTGGCTTTATGAACAGCATTCTTGCTTTGTTGTAATTACAAACATTTATTTCCGAGGGGATGGGAAGATTACACTCTGCCACCTCTGCCAGGTACCAATTGTCAATAGAAAATAAAACCGAGCAGAGCAACTTGAGCTCTTTAGTCAACACATCCGGTCTTAAGAAAATAAATTGATATTTGAGATGTAAATTCTAATCTTTATCTAACATCCAGAAATTGTAATTGTGCGAGATTAGTTTGGGAAACAAACAAACAAAAAAGGTATATAATTAAAGTTTCAGGATTTACACCCTTCACTGGAAGCTACTATTGCAGGTGTAACTCTGCAAAATTGTAGACATTTTGCAAATAATCCCTCCTAACAATTAATGATGTATTACTATGTGCCAGATATTCCATCTGACACAGCATACGAAGAGGAATCCTAGAGACCAAATTGCCATGGATGTAGGACCTTATTGGAGATGCAGAAAGTTCCTTCCTCTCATTCTTTGAAACATAATACTTTAATTTGAACTGTACACATGTTTTAGGACACCAAGATGCCAGTGAAAGACATCCATCGCCCATCCCCCACTGCCGGTAGTTTGTTGGAAATGACTTTAGTTCTATGCAAGTGGATTCTTAGTTATAGCTACTAAAAACTCTCTCTGGCCAATTTTAGTGAGAAAAGATTTTATTGGAAGGATATTGGGGATTTCATAAATCTTCAAGAAAGCCAGAGAGCCAGATTCTGCACACAGGCAGAGGCCAGAAGATCACCAGAAAGAACCCGGCACAATGCAAACTTTAGAACAAGAAGAGCTCATTTGGCCACTGATGGGCCATGGCTGGGAAACTGCCATCACCCAGGGGTGCTCCATTCTCCCCACTTCCTTGCGCTGCTGGCTGGTGGGAGAGCTGGAACGGAGCCTGGGCACACCCAGGGCCCTGACTGCGTGTGGGCACATGCACAGGAGGTGGTGGCTTCCTGAAGATGGAGGGGAGATGTGTTTTTTAAATTTATATAACAAATATATATATATATATACACACATACATATAAGTTCAGATGAAAGCAAGAAGTGTCATAGTTGAGAGTTGAACAAGTCCTTTGATGACCCATTCCAAAGGAGAGGATTTGTCAGAAAAAAGTAAGTTTGGTATGAGATATATCCTCCTGCCTCTTTCATATTCACGGGAATTTGAGTCATTGCTTATTTTGAACGTGTCTTGTTTCTGAGTTGATTCCTTGCACTGTATTTTATGATGTATGTCTGATGCATCGTTCAAATCTTTTTCAGCCTTGTTAAGTGAGTCTCTAGAGGCAGGTCTCCTGAAAGTAGTCAGTTAAGTTTGTTTTCCCATTGAGTCAACTTTCAGAGAGGCATTATTGAAATAAAAAATTTCAGTAGAGGAAATTTTAAAATTGTTATTACAATGGTATAACTAAAACTTTATACCTGTTAAACAGCCTTTTCCCATTTCTTCCTCGCCCTACTCCTGTGACAAAGTGTATGAATCTGGAGACCATTATGCTAAATAAAATAATAAAATAAGTCAGTCACAGAAGGACAAATACTGCATGATCCTGCTTATATGAAGTATCTAAAATAGTCAACGTCAGGGAACTAGATGGTGGGATTCTTAGTTGTAAAGAATTCCCTCTTCTAAAACATTTTTGAGGGAGATTTGCTTCAATTGATCAGAATTATAAGCCACTGAAAATGACCCAACATAGCACATTACGGAAGGCATGCTGGATGCATAAGTATTGCGTAGGGGCTACAGAGACAAGAGCAGTAAGACGCAGTATGAAAAAGGGAAGTGCTGGAATGCAGTCACTGCAACATCAAAAAAATGCTTTACCCTGGAGGAAACCCTTTGCTCAAGCTATTTCAACATCAAAAGATGTATTAATATATATATAAAATTAATGCAAGGAAATAAAGGCATTGCATCTGTGGTACTCCTCAAAAGATTAAGAATTTAAATGATCCAGTTAATTACTATGAAATTAATTCTTACCATCTGCACTAAAATTAGTTTAGAACTCTTCTGTAAAAGTGTATCCTTTGAATCCTTCCCAGTAAGTACTTAATGTAAGTTTGTCTCTTATTTCAAACAGGAATGACTGCCTGTTTCTTGCAGTTTTAATAGGAGGCATTCGCATGCTCAGGAACTAGCAAGTAAAGTTTATGTAAAGAAACTAGCATTCTGCTTAATCTCTCAACAGTCATTATTTATGATGAGCAAAAGTTAATCACGAAAACTTAGATTTAAAGATATTGCTTCACAATGAAGGGTAAGAAATAATCTAAAATGCAACCTTTATTTACTTTGGAACTAGTTGTGATTCAGAATAATCCTAGAAATACATTTAGTAACAAGAAGAGACTAATTTAAATAGCACATTCATTATATTCTGTTTGAGTATAAATGCTATAAAAACAATGACAATTTATGTATCACTCTTTAATTTTCAGACTTAGTATAGCTTTATTTTCCTCTACACTATTCTTATGAATTATTCAGGGAATGTGTTATTACTTTCACTTTATAAACGGGATAACTGAAACTCAATGAATTACATAATTTATCTCAGGACGCAGAGCTGGTTAGTGGTAGAGCAATCGCCAGAAACCTCAAGACTATTTGGGATATCCTTTTGCAATTGTGAAATCCTCCTGAAAGTTTCAAAATTTATAGTCCTCACTGGGGGCTGCTATTGCAGTTGAAACTCTGAGGCTTTATTTGGGAGTTTATCCTGATTATAGAAAATATCTTGATAAAAGAGGTTTCAATAAAGAATATAATTTTAGGATATTTCCAGATAACCTCTACAACCTTAGGGCTCCCAACGTCACACATTTTATGGGAAGAGCAAAGAAAAGCAAAGTTCTTACCTTCCTCCTGTTCTGTGTCACTTTTCCTTAAAAGAAACCTAATTACACACTAAGTATGGAGTCACTTGTGTGGGGAAGACAAGCTGGGCTGCGTCAGGTCCATGGTCCAAATGAATTAGAGGATTATTACCGCTCCATTTTGAAAGCAAACATTTTTCGATTTATGTTCAATGAACATTTGTTAAAGAGCCACTATGTACTAGTAACTCTCTTAGGCATTTTGTGCATTTAAACTTCCAAACCAGGGCTTTCCAGACTTCTTATAATGGTACAGACAGAAGGTGATAATGTTGGCACGTGGAGAGGGTGTGAATGAACAGGGTGATTAAAGATGAGGGTACCAGTTTTTCTGTACAGTGGCAACCAGCCCGGCAGCTGAGCTCCAAGTCTAAGCTCCTGATGCTCAAAAGTGTGATCTGGGAAGCAGCAGCATCACCTGGGTGCTGGTTAGAAATACCCAGTCTCAGGTCCACCCTGCACCTGCTCCATCAGAATCTACATGTTAACAAAATTCCTGAGTGATCCTTAATGCATGTTCTAGAAACACTATTCTAATTAATATTTCTCAAATTTTACTTCTTTAGTAAGTTCACAGGATATTTCAATATGCACCCAAGTTTGAGAAGCAGAACATTTTAAAAGTACTGATGCTTGGGTCCCATCCATAAAGATTCTGTTTTGATTGGTTTAGGGTGTGATCTGGAATTAATGTTTTAAAATTGCCCCAAGTCAATTTTATAAGTGGCAATGTTTGCAAACAACTACTGTAAGCAAAGCTGTGAGCTAATTGTTTCTCCCCATTTTACAGATGTGGAACCTCAAAGTCAGAGGTACACAATGCATGTTACCAAGGAAACTCAACTCGTGAGTGGTAGAGCTAAGTTTAAAGTGTAGACCCTAAATTCACGTATCCTCACAAGTGGTCTGTGCTATTTATTATATTGTAAGATTTTCCTGTAAAATAATGAAATATTAATTTTAATATAATTAGCATTAATTAAATATATTTTTCAAAAGATATCTCAATTAAAGAAAGAAAATTTATTACTAAGTGGTATAGTAGTCACAGTCCCTCAAAATATATTAAAAGTATTTTATAGAATGTCTTGTTATTTTTCTAAAAACATCAATATAATTATATTCCTTGCTTACATCATTTTTAGTTTTAAGATGACTACGTTCAAAGGTTTGTCCCATTTATCCATGCACATACATTTAATATTGTACTACCTCTTGGCTTATAGTCTATATAAATTACCTAAAAATCAATTCTAAAGGTTATAATTTATTTTTTTCATTTTGAATCCTGCCTTTGAAAGACCATGTATATATTTTAAACACATTTTTAAAAACTCATCTCTAGATGTCCAATTTCACCTGTGAACCAAATTAGAGAGGTTAATTAGAAGAGGAACTCTTAGCTATAACCACCATTAGAATTTGGATATTATTTCAAATGTATCCCATTTTTAAATCTCAGCAGCTGAAACAGTTTCACAGGTCAAACCAGCCTGCTGAACGGTCAGTGAATGTTTACTTATTACATGGACCAAAGGAAAGGCAAAATGATGGTCCCATCTCTCAGAGGCAAAGGAACAGAATATTTGGAATTATAAAGAAATGAATGTAAATTTCAACTGATTCGATAACTGGGAAGCGTTGTTCAAATTGTCCAATTTTTCTGAATATCTTCTCCTCATTTAGTAACAACAAAGAAACCTCAATATGCGCTGAATTAAGTATTAATAATTAGCAAGATTTAAAACATCCTATATAGAGAAGTTGGCATATTTTTCCTGATCCTCAGTGTTTTTAGGGTTGATGCAATGATATTGTGTAAACTTGGTGTCAACAATGAAAATGTGCTGAACAGCTACAGTTTTTTGTACAGTGCTCTCTGTGTTCATGTCCTCCAACTCACTGAGGCTCCTGAGGCCAAGGCAAATTCCGGTTTCAAATCCAGGTCTAGCTGCTTACATGGACTTTTCCCAACTTCAGAGCTTCCTGTTTTTCCACAAATGCTTCTTTCAAAGACAGACCATATATGATTTACAGCAAATCATGGCAAACATCGTTTACCAACGATGACTTGTGTTCAAGAGTCTTGAGAGAGAATCAGAGAGGGGTTGGGGCAGGGGAAAGAGAGGGAGGGAAAATACATAAATATCTTGGAGTATATGATTAATCCAGTACCCTGGGAAGCTCAGAAAATAAATTGTATTTCCAAATACATATTTCTGATTTTTTGCTATTTATTTATTTGTGTTTTGTGCTCTCCTAAGGACCACTTTCTTTTCTTTCTAATGACCATGTTCCTCCAAAGCAATGATGATTATTAATTTAGTGGGAGAAGAATTACACTAACTGGCAGGTAGGCCATTTTCGCTTGGTCAAGTGAATATTTTCTCAATAACCAGTTTCCTTACACTGTCCCTGGTGGCAATAAAATGTAGGGTAGTTCTTAAGTAAGAAGATGCATCAGACTCACTTGGAGAATTTCCTGGGTTCACACTCAGAGTTTCTATTAATAACTCAGTAAATCTGGGGGCAAGTCCCAGAGTTCTCATGTTTGAATGCTTACAAGTGGTAGCAGGAATAAGTTTACCTGGGGCTTTTAAATCCACATTCTGCCTCTTAGAAGCTGTGTTAGAGTGAACAAGTGATGTCGTCTCTCTCTAGTTCAATCCTGTTGTACAATGGGGGAAATAACAGCACCCTAGTTTATCAAATGATTGTGAGAAATAGATAAAGCAATTATTTATAATGCCTGGTACATAGTAATCACTCAATAAATTGTAGCCAATGTCTAAATTATCTTACAAGTGAGAGAGAAACATTGTACATTCTGTAGCTTTTTCATGGCACCTGCTCTGCACCCAATACTAGCCAGTTTTTCATCTGACACTAGTGCATTGTGTCCTTCTTTCTGGAGTGAACACAACCACGTTTAGGGCTTAAACCACCCTTCTGGGGCTTCTCATGTAGGTACGAGGGGGAAATTCAAGAATTTATGACAAACTATGAAACTCAAATCTCCTTCTTACATTCTGTTAATTGAGGTATTTATTCATATCCCAGAGTCACATGAGGATGAATATAGTGTTTTTCCCCATTAATGTTATTTATTTTACTCTTTGCTTTTGTACCAGAGCCTTGTTTTTTTCCCTTTGAGCATCCCTCAGTGCACTACTCCGGAACTGCACAAAAACTGAATTACTCATAAATATTTGCTTTTAAATTAATTTTTTTCTTTCCAGAAAATGTAAAGGTACAATTACTTATATTTACCTAGAGGCTTTATCATCATGCACTTAATTTAAATTCATTCTTATATAAAGATAGAATGAATTATATTTATTGCTTAGGCTTATTTTCATCATTCACTTAATTGAAAATCATTCTTAGTTCATAACTCGAATATAAGAAAACTCTTTTTGTACTTTTTCTGTCCTCTATTTGCCCCAAACCCCCTTAAACAAAACCAAACTCAAGGCAAAAGTTTTGCCTGGAAAACTTGAGCAGCTTGATTAGTTCCACCTACTTTCATGCAATTTAATTTGGGTTCCTTATCCTTGGTAGTCTAGAATACAAACTTTCTTTTAAAGGGATAGCTTTGGAAAACCCATCTAAGCGAGTCAAAATCAATGGTTTCCTTACAGAAAGAAGCCCCGGGAAAGAATTAGCAGGAATTGCTCCTTGGGTGTGTCTGCTACTAGTTTTTTATGCATGATTGCTTGTCATTTGGCAGAAATCAATGGTTCTTTTTACACCACCCAAGCGCAGAGGAGACGAGGCAGACCACAAGTTATCACTGCTCTGAATGTGGATTAAACACTTCACTGTTGTCACTCCAACATATGCCCTGAAAGTACCACTTGGCTCAGAATTACAAAGGACTGCATTTAGCAAAGCTTTAATTTAAAATAGACACAGGTGACAGCTCTATTATTTTTGCACGTTCAGATGCATCCACAGCTGTTTTTATTTATCTCAGCTGTATATGCAACCATTTGTTGTAATTATTAGTTTCTGATGCAGTTAAAGATAAATATCTCAAATGCCTATCAAGGCTAAATTAAATTAAGGAATCATACTTTTCACCCTCACACCCTTTGGCCCTGCCTTGCTGCAGGAAATTGCCACAATTTAAAAGTTTGAGTCTCTGTTTCATCTCATCCCATCAGAAGTGCTTTCAAAAATGGTGCTGGGTTCTTGATGTAATCCGACTCAATGCACTACTGACATTTTTTTCCTCTGTATTTAACACACCAAAAATAATTACAATGTTGCAATTATAGATAAAAACTTTAATAAAACCAATTACTGAGTGTGCTGCTGCTGCTACTACTGCTAAAACATTGTATTAGGCCTTTGAAGTATAAAAAGTTAATTCAACCTACCCTCTGCCTTCTTAAAATTGCCTTTTTACCCTTAAAATGCATATACAGCTTTTTCAAATAAAAAAATAATAATTTCTTTCTAAGTTTCTTACATACACATTTAAAAATGATTTTTGATTGCATGGAATAGCAAAAGGTATTTATGTGCAAAAGAATTGTGGTATGACCCATTTGAACTCTGTCTCAGTGTCAATTTTGGATTGCATGCCTGTTTTTTTTTGGTTTTTTTTTTTTGATTGTTTGTTGTTTGCATTTGACATATTCCCAAACAATGGAACAATAGCTTTACCACTTGTAATTTAAGAGGAAATATGGAGGAAATAAGTGACGGTCTGGGAAATTTGAAAGAAAAGAAAAGAAATATAATAAATGAGGAGAGAGATTAAGAAGATGTAGTAGGATTTTTATAAGGGAATTTGAGTTGAAAGGTGCACAGAAGATTACACATACAAGAGTAGGGAAGACTTGACATTTTTCTTCAAAATTTATATAGAAGCTCCTTTTGGAAAAAATAAAAACTTTGGTTGCAGAGTGGTCCAGCATTGGTTTGTTTTCATATGGGAAGACAATGTTTTTGTTGTTGTTTTGTTTTGTTTTTAATTTGAAATAAGACCTGGTGGGTAACATTGTAGGGGAGTTGGCTGGCTTCTTAGAACATTGGCCTTTGCAACCACGGTGACAACCTTAACTTTGGCTGCTCCTGAGGTCTTTATAAGTTCATACATGAGGGAAACAAAACTTATATAGAAACTAATCCAACAATATTTGAGAGTGTTAGGTAACTTCTGAAGAAAGTAGGAGAGAAAATGTAAGTCAACAAGTTTATAAAATGTACAAATTTTGGATAGACAAGTAATAAATGGGGGAAATTGATATTTTTTCTGCTCAATAATAAAGACCACAAAAAGAG
Organism: Lepilemur ruficaudatus; assembly: GCA_963574885.1. Classification (NCBI taxonomy): domain Eukaryota; kingdom Metazoa; phylum Chordata; class Mammalia; order Primates; family Lepilemuridae; genus Lepilemur; species Lepilemur ruficaudatus. The sequence continues at coordinate 17,421 of CAUYRT010064729.1, forward strand.
AAATATTTTAGTTTGAACAAGAGAGAGCTATGTATCTATTTCAATAGTTTTGTTTTTGAATTATCATGATTTCTTTAAAAAAATGCTTTCCATTACTTTAATTTATCATTTTAAATATGCATAATATCAAGATATATTTCTGAATTGCATGTTTAATTATGATCATTGAAGAGCTCTGATGAAATTATCTTTAGGAAGACAATTTAGGAAGAATGACTTTGTTTTGCGGTGATCGTTACTGTGGACTAATTTGCCTTTTTCTAAGTCAAGTCTTTTTGACCTTCTCTTCCATGTGTTGTAAAGGTCTCTCTTCAGGGAGACGTTTTATTTTCCTCCATACAACAGTATTTACCTGACATTTACTCTCCTCTAATAAATAATATTAAATCCTAGTCCTGTTATGTTTTCTTAACTAAGGAAATCGGCCTTTGCGATAAATACTTGGAGGTGAGATTTATTTCTAGATGAGACTCTGATGAGAGTTTGATCATTTGCTCAGCCACTAAATCACTGCCACCACCTCATTAACTAAGCACACAATGTTTTCATTCCTCCATTTGTACATTTTGGGGGTACGACACATGACAGGTGATAATAGAGGTTATTAGCTGTAATGCTTATTAAAATATTTGCAGATATACTTCAACACATTTTAATAATTATTGAGGGTACCCTTTAGTAACAGCAAATCTTTTAAATGAAAGCTTTGGAAATTACATGAAAGTCAAAACAAAGTATTATTTTCATTCAACTTCTTATAAAAGCTATAAAGGCATCTTAGTGATTTCAAATAAGTACTATCATTTAATTTAAATTCAAAAATAAATATTTTTAAGACTTAATACACTCTAAGTGTCTGGATTGATTTTTTATCCCTTAATAAATGATTAAGGAAATGAACTTAAGTTCATTTGGCCTTACTGTCCTTTACTTTTCCTTCTTCTCTCCCACAAACCTCAAGCAAAAAAGTATTGACTTTGACCTGGGAAGAGAAACATCAATTTCATTATTTATTTTGCCTCTACTTCTACTTTCTACCAAAAGATACGTCTCAGCACAAATTAGCAAGCCCATCCATTTCTTAATCTTAGAGCCAGTCTAATCTTCCAACTTCTGAAATAACCTGCCATGAAGCATGGATGATCTTGCAAAGTAGGGCTAACCATAATGTCTTCCTTTAATATCTCCTTTAAGTTGACATTATCTTATTAAAAAGTTAGTTTTCAGTCTGATTTCTGGGACATTATTGGGAGTAAGTTTCCCAATAATGCACAGACCTGTCTTCTACGAAAATGAAGTGTTTGTAAAAATGCATTTGACCAAATCCTTTATGGTAAACATCACAATCTGAAAGAACTATCTTCTTTGAAAGGATTAAAGGCTCCAGATAGATACAAATAAGATTTTTAAAAAAGTAGACACATGTTAAATCATGGAACAGCAAAGGGGATACTTTATGGAAATGAACTCACAAGATAATAATTTGAATTTGACAAGGTGATAATTAAAGTCCCCAGATAGATTTCTTCCACATCTGTATGCCTTTCAGTAAAGTTGGTTAGCATATTAACTACTGCTGGAGAATACTAAAAAATATTCATGGGATGTAAAACTGCAAATTATTATTCATTTCAATTTGTATAATAAGTGTAACAAAATGCAATGCATACAATATTACACAAGAGGTACTAAACTCTATTATAGACATTTTTAGAGCACATCCTTAGTTGACAATTTTTGTCTTAAAATATTCAAGACATTTAAGTATAAATTACCACTTTTCATAGTTTGAAAGAAATTTTGTACATCTTCAATGCTCTTTAGGGCTAAGAAGTTCTTATTTTGAAAAACTAGAGTAATTTTTAAGCAATATGCATTAAGATATGTGCATATAAATATATATACACATACACATATATGTATATATGCATATAAAATAATTAGTGCAACCTATGTATTTAATTTTGTTATCTTTTTCCTCCAGAGAAAAACTGAGATTCAACGGTTCAATGACCACAGAAGAAAACATAGATGTGTGATCAAAAAAGCGATAGCCATCACAATTTCTAATTTCAAATAATGATTCAACATATTAATTCTGTTCTTCATAATTGGGTGTGGTTGTATATACATTTTCATTTAGACATTTATATAAGAAAGTATGTCTAATACAATGATAGTAAGAAACTATAAAATTTTAGGAAAGAACTATTAAGTGTGCAGTAAATGTCACACTTGAAAATGTCCTTGAACCTGGCTGATCTATATAAGGAATATTTTATTTAATACGGAATTTAAAGATAAGAAATGAATCACTATGCAGAAAGATGTGTTATCAGATCCCACCTATGAAAAAACAAAGAACCAAGAAGAAAGACTTTCTGAAGTACAGCGGCAACTACATTGATGAACAAATAAAACAAAAATTACTCTTCTGGCTTTGAATAAAATTGCCAATTTTAAATATGGCATGGAATATCACAGTGGACAATGAAGGGGCCCTTTTCTCCATAGTCAATGGGTGATCAACTATAAAAACTGATATTCTTTATTGGGAATATTAGCTTGAGTAGGAGAGAGAGAAAAAAATAAACATTACAAAAGGAGGATAAATTGAAAGACCAACTTTAAAGTGAGATTTATTTCAGAATGGGGAAAAAATATTCAAAAACCTTTACAAGTCAATTTAAGGAAATATGTTACACTTGAAGAAACTTTTTAAAAAGAGAGAATAATAAAAAAAGTATAAGGTACGAAGTGAAGATGATTGAAGAATACACTTGTTGAACATGAATATTTTAACAAACAAAGGAGAGTAGGAATTTAAAGTGTAATGTCGCAATTTGGAAGACACTGTTCTTGCAGATTAAGTGAAAACTCTCGTGCTACTATCCAGCGCAGATTATGTGTGTGCTTCTGTGCAGGTGTCAGATCACACAGAGCTGGTGCTGCTTCTGGGAGGGAGAAGATTGTAGCACATTCTCTGCAGGTGACTGGAAAAGTCTTCTCAGCTTCCTAGACTCTGGCTGTCACGTATAAATACACTTGTCTTATCCCCTGGGTGACTTAATGAAAAAACAGCCTCTTTGCTTCTGCGTTTTATAATTTATGTTTTATGCCTTTTCTTTTTTTATGCAATTTTATTTCTTCACTAGGTCAGGTAGGACTAACTTGATTTCCACCGAATTACGAACATCATGGACGTGGCTCTTTCAAACAGCCGTACCAGGAAGGTTCCCCTAGAGTCAGACAACCATGTACCTCTTCCGTTGGTCTCAGCTGTTAGGTACCTGTCTCTCTGAGCAGCCACAGAAATGTCGCATTGTTATAACCCAAGGAGAACATCTGGTCTACTCTGTAAGTGAATATTAGTTTTGAAGAAGATACGTTTTTGGAGAAAATAGAACAAATGGATTTTTTCTCTACTTAGTAACTCCTGGTTTTTCCTCATCTCCCTTTCTTATTTTTTTCTACCTACTTAAGACGTCATTTGCCCTCAACTGCACGTTTCTCTAATTCCAATCTGTGCTATCTTTGCAAAATAAAATCTTATGTTATTTCTTTCTTCATCTCCCCTTCTTGGTGCCATATACAGAATCCTTCAGAAACCAGCCTCGCCCTCTGCGGAGCCCCTCGCTGCCTTCCCCACTAAGCCAGTTCCCTCCACGGCCACGTTGCAGGTAGATTGAATCACACATAGAGGAGATTTTAAGAGCAAGTCTTGTAAAAGTTCCTGTGTTTTGGAGCCAAAACCTATTGATTTTCTTATTTTCCAGTAAGTATATCTGATTCCGGGGAAACTAGCTCTCAGTTTACTGACACTCAGCGATCTCAGAGAACTACCTATTCTTCCACTTTCGTTTTTGGTTTTTTTTGGTTTTATTTTTTTGCTTTGAGTGAGAAAAAATATAACAGCACGAGTAACGTACATTTTTCTTAAAATAATTCAAATTGATTTTACTAAAATAAATTTTTAATAATTGCATTTGTATAAAATGTTTAACTTTTATGTTACTCTTTTGTTATTAGCCCATTTTTTTGTTTAAATCTTAACTATCGCTATTTACCTCTGACTTTGTTCCCAGTACATATATGCATAAACACAAATTTTTTTCACCCTATTTAGTAAAATATAAATGAAATTCTTCTGTTTTATTCCTTTTTGAGGTGTTTATTGTTTTCACTTGGCTGGGTTGAGTAGTTTTTAATATATATTACATTGTGTTTGACAGAAAATTTGACTTAAGACTCAGAGTGATGCCACTACGTGCTCCCATCATAATTATACCAGGTATTCCAGGTATTGTGGAAAGTGTAAGGAAGGACAAGCCCTTAAGTAACTCAGATTGGCTTATCTGAGAACTCATAAGCTGCCAAGATCATAACCTGGAGCTTTTGAACGTGTTCTCAGGAAATAAGTTCATCTTATGCTCTCTAGGTTTTATTTCCAGTTCCCATCGATTTTACCTTTAACCAGCCTCTTCTGATCTTTGCAGAATTGTTCATTCTGATGCAATTATTTCTTCTTCTTTCGTCTGTGGCTCCATTAAAAATGTTTTTGTGCAGACAGCCTGTACTATGGATGGGCTTATTTCTTAAGAAATCCAGAGAAACAAACAAAAATACTTCCAGTCACTAGTGGGAAATCTCTACACTTACCATCCATATGTCATTTGGTTCTCATTGAGCTTTGCTGGCTTCCATTAGTCCATCATTCACCTCTGAGGTTTCTTAGATTAGCCAAGCTCTTGTGTAGCTCTATTACTTGCAGTGGAGGGTCTTGCTGAGACTTGATCTCCCAAAATTATTTGGACATATTGAGGACTGGAAGTAAAGAAAGACTGCCGCTTCAGAACTGCTGAAAAGGTACCTTTCTCCACAGAAGCAGCTTAGTTCACCATCAGAAATTCATTGTGGCTTTGGTTTGGATGGGAAAAAATGGGTTTTTTGGTTATACCAAAAAAAAAAAAATTTTCCTTCAGGAACATTGCAGTTTGAAAAAATCAATAATAAAATATGCCCCATGATTTGTTAAGTTTTATAAAAGATTCTCCTTATTATTAGTAGAACTACCTCTTGGCAGACTATTTCTTATAGGAGACCATTTACCCTTCTCCCCTTCTCTGGGTATTACAAATATCTCCCTGTTAAGAAATCTGCCAAAAGAACTTCCAACAGAAGGTGGCTGTTATGCCACACACACACACACACACACACACACACACACACACACACACACAAAACGTTGGTAAGAGGAGATATAACCATTACTGAAACCGTTTTGGGGAGGCTTTGCCAATGAAATCTTTGAGCAGTTACATCTGAAAACCAGTTTACTGTTCTCAGCTCTTCACTTTGTGTTGTAACAGGATGACACTTCTATGCCTTGCCATGTGACTTTGCAAAGCCTCTAGGAGTATATGTTGATTGCATGTCCTTTGGCCATTGGCTCTGGCCTTGGTCATTGGCTTGCCACAGTCAATGGAAGTTCTGCAGACATGATTCGAGCAGGGGCTTTAAGTGAGCTCATATGATTTGGCTTGTCTTTCTGTGTTTCTGCCCTTTGTCAAGAAAAGAACCTTCTCTATGCCACCGTGGGTCCCAGAATGAGAGGATGCATGCAGCTGACCCAGAGCTAAGCCGTAGCCTGGAGCCACATCCAGTCTGCCCCAATAGACCCTGGCTGAGCCACAGCTGACCAGCAGTTTCATGAGCAAGAACTGACTGTTGTTGCAAGCCTCTGAGTTTTGTGACTGTTTATAAAACAGAACTATGCAGTAAAAACTTCACAAATGCAATGTTTTCTGCACACATGCCTATTCTGTGTCCTGCAAGCTTTGATTAAAGACATGCCTACTAAAAGTCTGATTTTGGCTGTACTGTGGGAGACTAAGGGACAAGTCCGCATCCAAACTCGCAGTGATACTGCACCATGGCAGGGAGCAGCATCTGTCCAAAGAAGCCAGAACAAAGAGAGCAAAGGGTGAGTGTGGAAAAGTGGTACAGCCTTCTGGAATCAGTTGGCTCACCAAAGATCAAGCAGAAACTGTGACATACAAAGTTGTGGGATACATAAACATTTTGTAAGGATTTTCAGAAATACTTGGGGAGAGAAACCCCATAAAAGACTAGATTTTCTGCCATAACACACAAAAAGGACATGGGCTATTGCTATTTAGGCATTAAAGGGAAGCATGACCCATCCCCGAAGGCTGAATAAGTGTGAGACACCTGGTTTACATTTATATAAATCCTTGCACAGGACAATTCAACCTTCTAAGCACAATGCAAAGTAGCATACCCAATCTATTAAGCACAGTGCCTCTTAACTCATAATATATAGCATATAGCAATCCCACCACAGCCGCTAACATTTACGGAGTTTTCCTGTGGACTAGGCTGAGCCACAGATTTTTCAGGTTTTAATTCACTTACAGATTCATGACATAAATCATTTTCTTATCTCTATTAAATAACCAAGTAAATTGTGACTTAGAAAAATTTAGTAGTTAGACCAAAATCTAGCAGCAGAAAATGACTATATAGTTTATCTCCTCCACCATAACAATCGTTTGATATTTTTTTTATTTTATCTTTGCTCTCTATATCTGTGACTGACACATTGTACTGCCTTAAAAGAAGATGGGACCTAGTATTTGTAAAATATATACATAGTGAGAGCTTATACACAAACACACACACACACATAGAGAGAGAGAGATATTAAGATTATATATAATCTTTTATTTACACAATTTATATATATAAAGGCGTTTAAATAAAAATTGTTATGGCTTCCTTGGAGTAAAATCTACAGTTGATAGATGTATTTGTTTACAAATAACATTTTGAGTACAGTAGTTTATTTTCAACACGTATTTGGTCTTGTCATTTAAATTATATTGTATCTAGGTATATCATGGATAATCATAACAATGTACTCTGACTGCTAAATTTATTCATTACTAAGAGTAAAAAGTGCTATAACTTTGGGCCTGAGGATTTATTTGAAAATCTTAAATGAAGAACATTAGGAACATAGGGAAAATGAAACTTGAATAGAAAATTCTTTATAAGTTCTACTCCAGCAAAACTTTGAAAGACATTCCGATATTTCCTCTGTTTCCTAATAACATCAATCATATGGAAACCGGACCCTACCTGCAAAATTCACATTGTATAGCAACTTTGGTTTACTTCAATTACCTTTCTTAACTCTCACCTTGAAAGTGCTCCAGTCATTAACTTATTTCTACCATTTGTATGTCTTTTTTTGATTAGGTACGCAGAGGTAGAAAGTGGTACATATCCTATTATTCTAAATGTATTCAGTCTAAATACAAAAGTTTTGATATAATATATTTTAATTTACTTTTAAAAATGGAAAGATATTAGCTTTAAAAAAATTAACTTTCAAAGTATCTAAAAGAACAGAGATGGTGACAGTTTCTTTCCCAAAATCTTTTACACTTACCAAAGCAGTTAAAAAATGGTATCTCAAGCTATCAGTAACAGTTTTAGGGGTATAATTTTGTTCCCTAATAAAACTAAACAATGTCAATAATTGATTTTTGCTAAAAACCCAAAAGTTGTCACATTAGGCCGAACTCAAATTTAGTCTCTTTCTGTTACTAACTTAATTTATATTTATTATATTAGGAGCTGCTTCTATTTGCAACCATTTAATATGACAAATAATATATTTTACCTTGATTTAATGACAACTTTTTATTTTATATACAAGGTAGTATTATTTTTGTATGTCAGTTTATCTATATTTCAGTAAAAATCCCAACAGAAGCAAGATTCTATATGTATATAATGACAGTATCTCTGAGATATAATTCAGCATCTCTGATTATAACAATTCACATAGATGTATACTAGCACATATGTACATATGTTTGACTATAATATATGTTTTTTCAAATTATACAAACTATGCATATACATATTCACTCTACATATAACTATATAGATATACTCTGACATAAAATGTAGGAGAATTTTAAATTAAAGCAAAGTTGAATAGTTCTTAAGTATTGATGTATTTGTTTGTCTGTACAATATTGTAATTTCACCATTGCTACTGTACAGAGAAAACTTCCAGTTCATTTTTACATATATATTAATCATTTTTGTAATAAAGTCTTTGTTCAGAAACTTAGTATTGGTCATTATTATTACAGTTTTATAAAAAATGATGCTCAAGACAATGAATAGATATCATCCTAAGGAATCATAAAGAACCATATCAGAATTTTACTTTTTTAATTCAAAACCATATGCAAAGACAACCATGTATTATATCTTAACACCTCCTCTTCTAAAATTCACAAAACTGCTGTTTGCTTCCTCTAGAGTTGACAGAGAATAGTTAGACACCCCTCTTCACCCTAGAAACTCAGTCCATGATTCCCGTAATCTATATTTTACATTTCACTTTCATGGGAGAAAATTCCATGTTAGAAGTGGATTTGTTAACTCCAACCTTGCGTTGAATCATGCATCAACCTTAAGGTTTCTGAGAATATTTTTATTGAATATTTTCTTAACACACAAACAACAACAAAAAACTCCAAAAAAAAAAAGAAAACTGGTGTCCTAATCTTGTAAAATATATATTCCCTGTTAATCATATGAATAACAAATATGAAAAGGAAAGATATGCTAATGAATCTGCTTTGATGTAAATGGAGAAGGGTTCTAGCAAACTAATGGTAATGAATATGTTCCGAGAGTTTATAAGTGGAGGGCTTTGTGTCAAGCATTGTGAATACTTTATTTCATTTAAACCTCACATTAGTCTCTATAATGCTTAGAGAGATTATGAAACTTGGCCAAGATTACACAGAGAGAAAGTAATAGATAAAAGTGGAATTTGATCACAGGAAGTCATTTCTAAAGACTCAACATTTGACCATGGTCTCTAACTTGCCAATTTTGAAGCTATCAGCATGTGAATTTATTCCTATCAGGTTAAATGAAATTCAAGTAACTTATTTAACTTGAGTCTCAGATACATCCACATAAAAATAAATGGCCCCATTTGTAACACTACATTCTCAGTAGCAAGTATGCTATCTACAGTGGCATGATCTCATTAGGTCAGAAGGCTTCATTTTATATTTTCAAGGCACGTCATTCTTTTCTATTTTTTTTTCTAGAAGAATTAACAAAAAATCAGTCTAAGATGAGGCAGCTTGGCTGAGATAAGGTATGCAAATCATCTGCATTGTTTGACAGACACAGACAAATTAATCATATTACTAACAAAAGTCAGTTGTTAAAACTTGAAGCACATTAAAACAAATCCTCTCAGTAGTACAGGCCGGGCCAGTGAATGGCAATAACATTTAATCACTTACCAGATAGTTGCAACTACAATCCTATCATCTAAAAACAAACAAACAAAACAACACAGCAGCAATACAACTCTTCTGTATTTTTAATAGAAAGTCAGTTTTGCTTCTGAAGAGGTATTTAAAAATGAATTAATGAGTCCTTTTCACTTTTTTTGTTTACCTCACTCACCAGATGCTGTTACTATATTTTTAAGGAAAGTGAATCTTAATTCAGACGTAATTTTTCTTTGTATTAATACTCTTGGAAAGATATAAAAAACAAATATTTCTAGAGTCATTTATGAAAAGTTATAAGGAATATATTAATAATTAGCATTCTCCCTGAAACAATAGGTAGAACATGTAAAAGTAGAGACAGATCAATCAGTAATATTGATTGAAAACATACTGTTAGATGTGCCAGATTATAAATTCATAACAAAGGTGAGGGGAGATATTCATTACTATTTTAGATAAATTGCTATCTTTTAATATTTCTCCACATAAATTCACTCACTGTTCAAAAAACATCACAGGACTCTTGCATTTGTTAGAGGTGGATTTGTTAACTCAAACCTTATGTGGAATTATACATCAGTCTAAGGAGTTCCTGGGAATATACCTATTTTTATTTAATATTTGCTTAACAAACAAACACAAGCATACAAACAAAAACACAAAAATTAATCAAACAAAAATCTCTGAAAGAACTGATGGCCCAAGCATGTAAAAAATATTTTAGAATTTGTTTGTTTTGCTAATGAAAATATTAATAGCTCACAAATAGCATGGATAACTTTCAATAATTTAATGAGGATGTTGTCAAGCAAAAAGGGATGATTTTGATAACTTATTGTATGTGTTTGTATCACTTTGTAACAAATTATGGTAAAACTTAATGATTGAGAACAACACACATTTATTATCACACAGTGTGTCCATGGATCAGGACTCTGGGTGTGGCTTAGCTGGGTCCCAGGCACAGGGTCTCTCAGGGTCCAATCAAGATGGCGGCCAAATTACATTGTCATCTGGAGGTTTAGCTGGGAAGAATTTGCTTCCAAATTCATTCAGATTTGGCAGAATTTACTTCCTTGTGGCTGTATGACTGGCCTTTTTGCTGGTTATGGTGGCAGGTCTGCATTAGCTCCAGAGATTGCTTGTGGTCCCTAGAGGCCACTCATATGTCTTTGCCACGAACACTGTTCCAACATGGCTGCTTACTTCATCAAGCCTGCAGGGAGATCTGGCCTCAGTTGGCCACGTCTTATACAAAGTAACCTAATCACTGGAGTTTCATCACCTTTCCCATATTCTATAGGTTAAAAGTAAGTCCCAGCTCCTGCTCACATTCAAGGAAAAGGGATTACACAAATGTGTGATTACCAGGAGGCAGAAATTATGTGGGTCAGTTTAGTGTCTGTTTGCCATACCTATATATTTGGATGTAGTTTCACAGAAAGACTGTGGGGTAACATAAACATATTATAAATCTATTCTAACGTCAGATTCTGAGAGAAAAATAAGTCAGTGGCTCAGCGTAACAGATAGATTTTAGCAGTTAACATGTAACCTGGGCCGATGTTCTGCAGGTATCTCCTAGTGTGTATGTATCCATTGTTAACATATCAGCATACTTCTGTTCTTGATAAAACATAGACAAACCCTCTTCTCATGGAATTTACTTTCTAGTAATAATAACAACTCATTTATTGGATGCTTACCATATATCAGGCAAAGGACTAATCACATACACTTATGAGGTGGAATTTTGATTTCCCAAGGCAAGCATGGGTGAACACAATCAAGAGAGTCTAGCTAAACTTCTTCTAAGTAAATGTGGGCAATATCTGTTGCATGGAGACAAAGATTATAAAAATCATGAGTATTGCTTGAAAATTGAGGATGCTTATTCTCAACATCTGTGAGTCTTACATTAGGCAAGTCTAGCTTACTTGAAAGCTAAAAAGAGAAAAAAATGGCATTTTTATGACCTTACTAGGAAAGCCTGTCTGACTTGTTTATGAGGGAAAAAAAGCATTTAAAAAATTATAGATATGGGCTGGGCGCGGTGGCTCATACCTGTAATCCTAGCACTTTGGGAGGCCGAGGCAGGAGGATGCTCAGGGTCAGGAGTTCGAAATCAGCCTGAGCAAGAGCGAGACCCCGTATCTACTAAAAATAGAAAGAAATTAATTGGCCAACTAAAAATATATAGAAAAAATTAGCCGGGCATAGTGGCACATGCCTGTAGTCCCAGCTACTTGGGAGGCTGAGGAAGAAGGATCGCTTGAGCCCAGGAGTTTGAGGTTGCTGTGAGCTAGGCTGACGCCATGGCACTCTAGCCCGGGCAACAAAGTGAGACTTTGTCTCAAAAAAAAAAAAAAAAAAAAAAAAAAATTATAGATACGAAAAATTCTGTCTCCAAAACAATTGGAATATTATCCAACAAAAAAGGCCTTGTAGACCTGATTCAGACTTTATATAAACACAGGGTCCTTTGAAAAAAGTATATTGAATTATTAAATCTCATTTTTCAAATAAAGAAACTGACACATTGGGGTTAAGTACCTTTCCCAGGGTTGCACAGCTTTAAAATGGTGGAATAGGGATTCAAATCCAAGCAGCTGGCTTCAGAGCTCATGCTATTGAATTTGACATTAAACTTGGCATCCCTTTTATATGCAAGTGTTACTCTCTCTATCTG
>CAUYRT010064733.1:0-70467 GCA_963574885.1 Lepilemur ruficaudatus
AGTGATCAAGACCAGTAGTTCCACATCAATTAATATGATATGAATGAAGGACTAGTGTTTCCTGGTACCTGAGTTCTGGTTCTGATTTTGACTAGCACTGTCTTCATCTGCCTATACACCCCACTAGGTACCTTGCACACCAGGACTAATTCACCTTGTCTCTGCTGGCTAAAACTATCAACAGCATCTCACAGCTCTTAGGTAAAAGTGAAACATGTTTAATGTAGCTGACAGGGACCTGCACTGCCTGATTTTTGTCTGCCTTACTGGTGTTATGCCTCACCACACTGTCTTCCTTATTTCATTCTCTTCAGATCTCTTCGGGTTCCTCAAACATGCCATGCTTTCTCCTGCAGGCTTTTGAATGAGATGGTCTTTCTACCTGTGATCCTCTGAGACTCTCTTCACTCATATATGCCTGCACATTCTTCTGTTCTTAATTTAAAGATCTCTTCCTTAGGAAAGCCTTCCCTGACCCTCCAGACTAGACATTGGGGAAGACAGTCTTTAACATTAATTATGCCCTTTGTCTTTTACATAGCAAGAAATCTGTAGGTAACTACTGGTGTGCTCCCATTGTATTTTGTACTTTCTTGAACAGCTTTCTGCAAATGTGTGACTATTTAATTATTTGCTTAATTTCTTCTTTCAATTTAGACCACAAATACCAGGAAGTCAGGGACTACTGAATTCTTAGTTGTAGGTCAGTGTTAAGAGGGGCTCCAAAATATCTATTAACTGAGTGATCACTCATGTCACTTGGAATCTCTTTCACCTACGTGCTTGCTGAATACCTACTCAATAATTCTTCAAGGTCAAGCCAAAATGCCTTTTCCTCCCTGGAGTTTGATTTAATACCTCTTTGATATTCTCATATATTAATGAGAGTTCCTCAGTAAATTTTTATCTCCTTTAATGTAAACAACTATGCATTTTTAAAATCATTGTATTTCATATCATATGCCCTATGTTCTTTGAATTTTTATTATTTATGTTTGGTTTTGTTGCTAACCTCTGTTGGTAGATGATTCAGAAAGACAGTGTCTTTCAGGCAAAGCATAGCAATCTTTCTTGCTCTTGGTTCGTCTCTTCCTTCTTCCCTCCACCCTCTTTCAATGGTATTTTTTGACTACTTTCGAGATTTTTTGTTGAGGCTATGATACAGGCTGGAGTCCTGGAATCTTTTATCTTCTCCTTGTCAAAATATGTAGCCAGGAAATCTGCTGATCAATACGCTGTCTCATTGCTCTCGGAAAATACATTTTATCACATGACCTGGGACTCCTCCAGTCTCCTTAGCTGTAAGTATAATAAGCATTTCAAGATGGGAAGTAAAACTCGTGTTGAACTGTACTGGATTTTTTTTTGTACTTCATCGTCAGTCCGCAACTAGGATGAGAAAAGATGCCTACTCCCGAAACATGGTTTCTAATACCTGGGAAACTCCTTTCATATTTTCATTGCTGTTGTTTTCAGTAGGTAGACGACATTACTAGTCGTTAAAGTTACCATTTAGAATATGGGAGACTGAATGACTCTATCACTGTTGAAAGTGTCATCTGGCTTGGTGACTCGTAGAAGGTATAAGTCATCTATAACATAGAGTCAAGTTCCCTCGAGAACCATGCTTATGCCATAAACAATTATTCTGGCCATGGTCTTATTACTTTTTCATAAGTCCACAATTGCACTGTAGGATCTGTGTTTTGCAGTCTTTTTATTTTTATAAATTTTCCAACAAGGAAGAGAGTCACTTCTGTTCTTGTCTCTGATGTCACTAGCTCTTGAGTCACCTTGGACATCTCCCCATGCTTCGCAGACTAGCATATTTATGGCTGCTTTCATCTCTAAGAGTCTATTAGTTTATGCAGCATGGTAATGAGGCTGTAGCTTAAAGTTGTAGGGAAGTTAAGTGTCGCATTGGATAAGCAAAGAAGTCCATCTGAAAAGCTCTAATTAAGTTGTCACGGTATGTATTGTGTGCTTATTTAGTGATCACTGTGTATATGCATCAACAATTAATAGCCTCGGTTTAGAAAAGGGTGGAGTTTTCAGAAAAACACTTGTTAATTTTTGCTGTCTTTCTAAACCACAGAAGCAGGTTGGACATGACCCTGTTGGGTTCCACCCTCCAGCTCATAAGAATGCCAGTGCTGGCAAAGGTTACTGAGAAGTAATGCTTGCAAAGTGGACATATTCAGTGGATTGCTCTTCCTACAGTCAGACTGACTTTACGGAAATAGCAATTTGAAGTGTTTCTTTCCATTTCAATTACATTCTAACTGGGAAGACAGTCTTACGAAAGACACCTCCCTTAATGGCCTTCTTCCAAATTTCACTTTGTATTTCCTAAGTACCAATTAAGTAATAACATAAGATTTCTTGTAAATTATCTGGAGAGTTTTTTCCAAAAGATAAATTATGGATAGATTGCATTCTTCTTAGTAATAATAATGATGCCTATCTAGTGGATAAATCATTATTAGTGATATAAGTCCTAGCTTTTAATGCATAAAATGCAATATTGAAAATGTCAGCCCCTAGGGTATAAAATTGATAATAATCTAAATCTTATAATCTAGGCAAAGGAGACAGGAGGCTAGCTTTGTCTGTCTAGATTTTTTTGTCTGTCTAGGTCCAACTTTTTCTTTTTTTTAATTTCACAAATCCCAAGCTGAAAACCAGACCAGAGACCTTCAGAATGAAAGATATTTTAAATAATCTTTTTGGAAGAAAGTAATTTATTTTATAAAAGGGGGAAAAAGCTAAGATGTGTCGGGGAAAAAATCCCCCTGCTCCTCCCCCTCCTCCACCTTCCCCTCCTCCTCTCTCTTCTCCCCCCTTCCTTTTCCTCCTCCTCTTCTTCTATATATACATTTAACATATTCTGTGTATTTTTAAGCCTATGATTTTTTAGAACATTTATCTATCAAGATTTCTGTCCTGAGACACGCCTCTGCAATGAATTAGTTTGACAAAAAGACATTTTCTCACTGATTACTGAACAATTCTCCAAAGATAATGACTTTTGTTGAAAATTAGACCGGTCACCCAGAGGTCAAAATCAGATCAAGGAGACATATGTGCTGTATGGAATTTTTCTTATATTCCCCCAAAACCAAATCAACAGAAACTGTCAGCACGTTCATTAGTTTTCTATTTGTTTCTTTAATACCTCACGCATCTCTACTTCACTTGCTGATTTCATAGCATTAGCTCAAGCTGATGAAACAATCACACTCATCCAAAGCTATTCAAAATAAATCACGTTTGTCTTCTATAGGTAGAGTAAGTGTGTCACTGTGAGCTAAGGGTCTGCATTGTGGAGATACACTCGTTATTCAAACGCACATTTCTAAATGCGAGCCACATAATATAGGCTGGATTTAACACTCAGCGTGTAGTGTTTTAAATCTACTACAACAATACATTTGTTTACTATATATGCAATATGTAATAATTCTTCCAAAAGATATAATTTCAATTTATATTTTTGAAAATAAAGTTTGATGATGTGGATCAAATGACAAAAGACTTGGCAGGATAGTGACTTTTTTCCCAAAATGTTTTCTATTTCTATCATATACTTATTTATATTTAAAATTTCTTTGGAATTATTATAAAATGGCAGCTACATATAAAAATCCATGTCAACTCAGAGAATAAAAGTAGTAAGTATTTGGAAAGTAAAATGGTGACTGTATTTTTCTTGCGTGTTCTCACAAGAGCTGCAAAACGTAATGGATGGGAGTTACTTTGGAAACTGACCACTCAGAGCACAATAAGTTTCTGTGGGCCCCTGTTACCTAATTCATTCCTGTCACTTTTTTTTCAAAGCCAATGGACCTCTATTTCCCCGCCAGGAGTCTCTTGGATAGCCTGTGTGTTAGCCTCTAATAATACGTTCTTGTTTGTGACCTGAAGTATCACAAGAATAACCTTTCCCAGGTTCCAATGACAACATGATAAATGTCTTGAATCTCTAGTAATTATTTTTGAAATCTGAATTAAGGCAATGTTTGCTCGTGATTTCCCTTAAAAAGAAAGAGGAAATACACAATTTCAGTTTACTGTTGTGCTGGAAAAACCCTTGGGTCTTCTTCTTTGGCTGTTCCAAATCTTCCTTCTCAGGGAAAGGGGTATCCTGCCCTGAAAGTGATGGTGAGAAGGAAATTCTGTAACCTCTGACAGCCATGTAGTCAAGGGTGGTTCAGGGCCATGCAATTGTGCTCACAAGGTGGCAGGAAAGGGGACTAGTTGTAGTGTATCATTTTCTTTTGTAACTTTATAATTAGGAGTCAACTGAGTTAAGTGCTTGCTTAATAACTGGCCTCCAGACTGAAGGCAGGCTCCCCAAAACTAAGAAAATAAAAACTTGCATTGTGCAGCATAGCATGCTTTAGAACAGGGTAGAAATCAGATCTCGCCTCACATAATGGCCTAAGTGTTTCTCTGTGGTTGCATCTAACAAAGGTATCACATAGGCATGAATCAACAAGGGTAACATACTTCACTACAGTTAATTATCTTGATTTATCCCAAGAAACTAGGTTTTATTCTGTAATCTGTGAAGAAATCTGCTGTTCCAGCCTTAAATCCTTTCCTCAGCCAGGTGATTATCAACTGCATTTTTGTACAGGAGGGAATTAATGCCACATACTGCCTAAGCAGCTTTGAAGGAAAAAGGCCTGGACCTGTAATAACTTTTGTGCAGGGTATTGATTCAGAGAGCGTGAGGGAGCCCACAGTCACACGGGTTTCCGGGGGCTTTCTATGCCCTTCTTTCCCTTTTATATTCTACCACACTTCCACCTCCACTGTGAACTCTCACATTGACTCTCCACAGGAGACCCCAGGTAACTCTGCGCTGGTGTTACCACAGGCTGAGTAAAACCCTAGGTAAAAAGCTGGCCCCACAATGAAATCTGATTTTCAAGCCAGCAACAATCAATACGGCTTTAAAATTTGATAACAAGGAACTTTGGCAGAAAATAATCAGGGTTGCTGTAAAAGGCGGAGGCAAATATCCTCCCAAGTACACGGACTGTTCTTGCTCTTTGGGTTGACACTCCAGCGGGCAAATTTAGTTGTGCTCGCATCGCCTGCGCACCGTGTACGTGTGTTTTCCAAGGGTGGACTTGCAAATATCGACAGGGGGATGTGAACGCTTTTGTTGGAACCAGTAAGCACACTTGGCTGGGAGTTGGGGGTAAAGAGAGAGGAAATGAAGGGAGGGGGAAGCCGAGAGTGGGGCAGAGCATATCCTGCTCCATGAATTTATTCAAAAGCATTTCAATCTGTGTGCACATCTTCATCACTTCAGCGATAATTAAATCTCAGCATCACAGGTGATGTCCTCTCACAGTCTCTTTCCCTGGTTCCCACTGGGCCAATGAAGCAGGCCTCCCCGTGAGGGCTGTTAGCACAGATCAGGTGGTAATGTGGAGGGACAGATGAGCTTTAGCTGACAGATGGCAAGATGACCTGGAAAACCTGCCCCCTTTTCTAGGATCAGGCAGCAGCTGACAGGTATTATTTCATAAAATAACGTCTAAAAGGAATCGCCAGGGTCTTCGCATTAATCTGAGGCTGCAACCAGCCATGTAACGTTTATGTCAGAACAAATCTGTCTCTATGCAGGAGAGGGAAAGTGGTTTTTGATGAAGTTGTTCATAAATTTTAATATAATATGCCTGATGGTGTCAGATATAGTCTCATATCTCTTTTATATTTAAAGGCTCTAGTGAAACATAGAAATATTCAATCTTCAACAAGCTACTTTTAAATAACTAAAAAGTTAACCAAGGATACCTTACTGCCTCTTTTTTTTTTTTTCTTTTCCTATTTTCAATAAAGAACTAGTTCATCTGAGCTCCCTGTTTTTTAAATGAAAACTATTTCAATGCCATGAAAAGCTTTTTGCCTGGGGTATCAAACAAAAGGAGTGGGGCTGTTGCAAAGTTGCTTTTATGGAAAACTTGCTTTCTGGAAAGAAGGAAACTTGCCCAAACCCACAAGTAAACAACGGCAGGAAGCCCCTGTCTTCTACATACATAAATAATATTTCGCAACTTCTGGTGAAAAAGAAAAATCAACTACTGACTGGTTGGCAGAGATAACCCTTTCATTAAATGAGCTCTCCAGGCACCTGACATTTGAAGGTTTCAGCCCAAATGAATATGTGGGGAATTCAACCACCTGGATGGAGTTTGGCTTTGTCTGCCCCATGTGGATTTCCCAAGAGAATGATGCAGCAAGGTACAACCTAAGCCTCAATTTGCATTTACCTACTAAATAACAAACTCACTTTAGTCTTGTTCTAGATGTACAAAGTAATATTTCAGCAGCAAACTTCTAAACCTATCATGGAAATATGCTGACATGTTTCTATTTATTTGATTGTTATGAAACAGGGAGAAACATTTATTGTGATTATGTTAAAGGAGGGAAATTTTTCTCTTCCATAGACCTCTTGCGGTGTAAGATTGCCTCTTTGAGTATCTCTGAGAATAACTGTAAGGTGAATTCACAAACACAACAGACGCCCAAGTAACCTGGAGAGGCATGTATTACAGAGACGGAGCCATCTCCACACACCTCATAATCACATTTTCACCTGCCCATCTGGTACAGACCTGGGCTTATTAGTAAATGCACCAGATAGGGAAGCATGCCATTTTTGTGTTTCATAAACATGTTCTGAATATAATTTGTAAAAAAAAAAAAAAATGCTTTAGCAAGAAGAATAAGAAAATAGAAATACTAAGATATTCCTTTTAAAAGCTGAAATTGTTGAGGCACATGGGACAATTTCAGTCCACTTAGATACTTTTAAAGGACTACCTAGCTTAAAACCCCCTAAACTACCAGTTTACCAAATAAAAAAAATTAAATTCTCCATTTAGCATGTCATAAAATGAACTAGAAATTTGAAAGTATTCATACTGATGTTTGTACTTTATTATAACATAATTGAATTAGCCCTTTAAAAAGCTTTTCCAAAATGGCACTGGACTTTCTGAAAATTCTGATTGTTTCCATTCTACATTTAACATGCAATTAAATTACAAATTAATGGAATAAGTACATAAATTAGATCTAATCATAAAAATACTCTTAACTGAAACAATTAGGACCAATACTTGATAAAAAATTTATTCATAAAAAGTTAAGTAAGGAATCATTATAGAATTATACATACATAATACCTATCTAAACCAATTAATAAATTTAAAATATATACATATTTACTTGCCAACATGTCTATATAGGGCCAAAACCTTTCTTTATATGAAGGTCAAAGTTTGGGGGTTTACATTATTTCTCTCCCATAAACCCAACTGTAATGTTTCAAGTATAATTTCTATTTTTTATTTCTTTAGAGTGCAAATTGAATGATACATACAAAGTAAACTAAGTGCAGAACCCTTCTGCATTTTTAATATTTCTGTTCCAACTTTTTACAGTTGTCTTGCCTGTATCTAATTTGGAAAAATTTCTTTTAGCAACTTATTTATCAAGTCTTCCAAAGCATTCAACTTGGTTGTCATGCAAACAATATCTTCCTTTCTTTGAATACTCTTATTTCATCCGGTCGTGTAATATTGGATGAAATTATGTATTTATATACCTACAAATGATGTGAAAAATTTTGGAAACAGATGGAAGTTTTCTCTGTAAGTACCCCACTCAACTGTCATGTGCACAATAGTACAGGCATACCAAAAAAGTGGAATATTAGCAGTATTTAGAATAGTTAAATGTCAATAGTTAATAGTTAATGTTAACTATTGACTATAATAGTCAATAACTATTAATGTTAATAGTTATTGACATTAGTTAATACATTTTAAAAGAAAAGGGAAAGTATTGGCCAATCTTTGAGGTATTTAAATGAGGCCATTTAAGAAATCTTCTGAATTTATTGAGAGAGAGAGAGAGAGAGAGAGAGAGAGAGAGAGAGAGAGAGAGAAAGAGAGTGTGTGTGTGTGTGTGTGTGTGTGTGTGTGTGCAGTCTTGCGCCCCAAGATAAAGGCAGAGGTTAAGAGTTTGGAGTAGCAGTTAAGAACACAATATGTTTTTTTCCTACACTTTTTATAATAAGAATCAGTAGTTTATTTTTCTATTTTGGAAAGATTCAATACTACACTCTATTTTTTTTAATCCATATAACCTAGTACAGTGCCTGGTTCATACCTACTAATTAGCAGTGTACTAGCTATACAAGCTCAGCTAAATTCTCTACCTGCTCTGTGTATCTGTTTCTTCACCTGTAAAATATCGATAACAATACAATGCCAACTTATTTTATGAATTCTGTTGGGTATTAAAAGTAAAGAGCATGGAACAGGGTCTGGTCCACAGTGGGTGGTCAGTAATTGATATTTAAGTCATCAATATTATTGGCATCTAATCTTTTTTCTTTTAAATAGTTCACTCAACAAAGGTAAGATATGATGACAAATGTAAAGGAGATTCCTGAGTTGGGACCCTTACTTCCTGTTTAATTGTTCTAAATTGTTGCCTCCCATTAATGGATATCAGATAAAAATTACTTTAATTCAACATTCATCAATGTTCCTAAATTCCTTTAGTTGAATCAGCAAACTTCCACTATTACAAAATGTGCAATTCCCATGTTGACTCTTTTTCATCCTTTTTTCCCCTATAGATTAATGTCTTATAACTATTTGTGATAAAAATATTATATGTCAAAATAGTATGGTTGTTATGCATGCTTATGCTTTGTTATATATGTGCTCATTTAAATCTGGTTGTACTCTGAAACAGATACCATTTATACAATATTGTAAGTTAACCTGTTTTGAATAAAGATGAATACTTGCCCAAGTAGATGTTCCAGCATTGCGTGTGTGTGGATATGTGTGTGTGCTCACGTGCATGCACACACATGCTATTGGCCTTTTATTGTGTACATAAAAAAATTTATAAGGACCAACCTCAGTCTACTCCATCTAAATATTTTTGAGTTTTGTCTTACCTGAAGGGCCTCATATTAATATTTATTTACATTTTCTCTTCTCGAACATGAGTCTTTAGTGGGCACTGATTTTTCTCCTCCTTTTAATCCAAGACAAGTTGCGTTTTCTCCTTTTTTCTTGCACTGGCCTTTGCAAAAAATTTAATTTCTTAACTACAAAACAAGCTCTAAATTAAAAAATAAAGAAACCTCTGTTTGGATATAAGGCTCATTTTACTAGCTCAGAGTGAAAATAGCTAATTGGGCCATATATGTTTAGAGTATTAACAGTTTTCTTCCTTGGAAAAACCCACGATCATTTTTTTGCCAAGTTTACAGTATCCCACCTGGAAATACACAGATGATCTATCAACTCTGTGTTGGTGGCTGAGTGGTTTCAAGCTGTAATACACCTCAAGTGGAATTCATCTGCACTTCCTCTCTTCATCGATAATGTGAATTACATCATGTATGTTTTAAGGAAACCATTCATTTTTTATGCTTGGCCATAAACTGGACTATGACAATGATTAGAGTTGAATATGAACATTAAGGAGTCCCAAGAAACAATAGAGAGGAAGTATTTATTTATGTAGTTCAGAGCATTAGCACCATGTTCCACTGTCAAACATGACCGCTGGAGGCTGTGCTGGTCCTTTAACTGGTCTTAAAGTTTTGTTTCCTCTGGTTATCTTAATATTAATATAAATATGAATTGAAAAACCTTTAAAAAAAAGCTAGATCAATATTTACCTAAGATATCCACATTTTCTAAACCAAAATTACATTTGCTTAATCAGTTCATTTCATTTAGTACAAATAAATGGCTTTAGTCTAGGAGAATGATAGGGTAATTCAAAACTACTAGTTTGGTGTCTGGCAGCTAGAAAGAAAGTTATCTTACATGGTAGATAGGGGTTACACTGAGTGTCCCACGATTTAGGAAAGGGAACTATTACTGTAATTCCATCTCCCTTAGTCCACAAAAAATATGGAGACACATCTTGAATATATTCAGGTAATTTTAGTCATTGGTAGCAACTTTGGTAAAACTCCTATTGGTAGGAGTGTCCAGAAAAAAAAGCCTTTCCAATGTCTATAGAAAAATTCTCAAAACATATACATTCACCTATAAGTTTAGCTATTATTTTGATAAAATAAAGTGTGTTTTAACTTCGGCACTCCAAAAGTTGAGTGGCCTTGAGCTGAGAGTTACAGTCAGGTGACAGAAAACACTGTAGTTGATTTTCTCTTAGTTGAAGATTCTCTGCCCATCTGTTTATCTTGTCTTCGTGGGTTGTGCATAAAACCGGATGTTCTTGATCATTGTAAATAACTACACACGTCAACCCAAACTGGTCCTGGATCAGGCAGGCGCTCC
Organism: Lepilemur ruficaudatus; assembly: GCA_963574885.1. Taxonomy (NCBI): domain Eukaryota; kingdom Metazoa; phylum Chordata; class Mammalia; order Primates; family Lepilemuridae; genus Lepilemur; species Lepilemur ruficaudatus. Next base: position 10,362 of record CAUYRT010064733.1, read on the forward strand.
TCTACTTTTTGTGCGGTTAGAACATGTATGCTTGACTTCTGCAAGTTCTGTTCCCTCAGTGTGGTTTATATAAAAACCTCACATTGGTACATTTCTGAAGCAGTCTTCAATTTTACATGGTGAATTTATGAGAAGCTTCTCTCCAGGTAAAATAAAATGGTAGCCTAGGGCTTCTATCAAGTGCTTGACACTATTGGCATTTGTAGAATGAAATAAAATATCTTTTTCTATAAAGGCATGTTTTATTCAATTTTCCAAAGAAAAGATACTAGGGGGAAAGTTTTCTTCTCTGAAGTGTGCTGAAGCTTTTTTCATAATGGGATAAGGTAAATCTAGACAGGTTAGGATTAATTCTTCTTGGAGGCAGAGGCAGGAATGATGGTCTTTCAGGGGGCCTTCATGTCTTTGTGAGTTTACTCACAAGTACATCCAAATGATTCCATACAACAGAAGGACACTTCAAATACGGGTGATTCCTGAATGACGCCAAGAAAAGAGACAGCTATTTTGAATATCCAAATCTCTTTTCAAATTTTACTTATGCAGGTGGGTTACATTCCCCTACTATGTACTTAGCAACATTTTTTTTTTTAACTCTAAAACACATAGGCCTTTTTGCCTAAGTTAAATTTGTTTCTTTAGCTGGTAAAGCTTTTCCTTTCCATATGGTCAGGATAGCTAATTTAGTTTGTCTCTGAGGTGGCCAACATTATAGTGTGGTATCATAGAATATAAAAATAAAAGAAGGTATGAAAACCTTATTCTAAAAATGAAATAAAAACAGATGGGACATACGTTTCTAACGTATTTAATTTGCATCGTCTTTTTCTCCTTTTAAAGTTCTTGTGGACCAATCTTGCAAAAAGGCAAAACAAACCCTAAACACTCCAGTTCCATGCCAGCAAGCTGCCAGGCTGATCTTTTATCTCCATCAACTCCACGAAAAATCAACAAAAAGAAAAAAATCAACAGGCGTGTGTTTAAATGTCCTGAGATTTTTTAAATAAAATTTTGAAATAAAATTCTTAAGAGTATTTTTCATTTACATACAGTAAAACTATTTTCAAGTGGAGGAATAGTCATCTGCAAGGTTAGGTTATCCCCAGGAGCCTAATGATGACTTTTCTTTTGTCTGATGAGGAAGGCAAGGGCTTTCCAGGTGGCCCCAAGAAAAACATGCAGGTGACTGTCAATTTTAGTTTCCTCTCCGATAGCTATTTCTTTCTTCAATGCTCCCGTAAAGATTTCATCATTCCCTTCAAAACCCCATTTCGTAAGTCCTGCCTTTAGAATCCTGATTTCATCAGATTTGCCCAATGTAACTTGTTTAGTAATTCACTGAATAACACCCTTGTGGTCTAGTACTAGCTACCATATGTAAGACTAGGTCTGTGTGATGTCAAAGCAAATGAATTAGGAGGCAAAATAATTTAGGCACATAATTACTGGTTTTGTCTGAACAACTGGCTTAACTGTTTTTTTTCCTCTACAGTTTCCTGAATCAACTTTTTAAAAAAAATTTAAATCAAATCAACACACTGAATAATTGCTTGAGAACTGCAAGGATATTGCTTAATATAGAATATGTGACACAAATTATTTTGTATAGTTTCCATATTTGGCATAATTACTTTTAAGAAAGTACTTCCAAGAGAAACAATCTGGATTTGCCATGGGTTTATAGCAGCATTATTAAAAATAGAATATTTATAAATATAATTTTTTTGATAATAAAACATTTAATTTCATTAGTAACCTCAAGATTATTTTATTTATTGATAGCTACTTCTAATTTTTATTAAAGATATATTGAAACAAAAGTATTACCATGTTATACTTATGTAAATGAGCCAAGAAATCTGCTTAAGTAAAATGTTTTATTTTCCTCACTTTTCCAGAAGAAAATAAAAAAGTTAATAGAAGTGACAATGACAATCATAAATTGTCATTAGAAAAAAACTTTGAAGCCTTCTTAGGCAAATACTTCAATATTTCTGACTTGAAATGATTTTGTTTCAAGTGTGTTCTCTCTTTTTCCTATCCCCAGCATAATTCAAAAATGTTTAAAATGATTTTATTGATTTCTCAAACAGGACATTAAACTTGTAGGTTGATAAGCTTTTTTGGTATCCTCTGCAACCTTGATACATGTCTAAGTAATATAATTTGAGAAGGAAAATAAAACCATGGCTGATATTACTAATACTTGATAATTTTCTGTCTTAAAATACTTGATGGCTTAGTTTTTCTTTTCTCAAGTCAGGATGTTTACCAAATAACTTTTATATAATACCTTAAAGAGCTGCTACTTGTAAAGGTTGTCATTTGAATTAGTGGCTTAAGCAAATGCTTTTTGTTGAATGTTTTGCATCTGATTCTGCTTTTCCTACGGGAACTCTCAAACCAAGAGAGCAAGTGAACAGCACAGAAAAGTCGCAGACAAGACAGCAGCCGGTGGTGGCACTTTCAGCCTCGCGGGATCCTCCCAATTGCTAAAAGCTGTCAACATTTCTTTCGGAAGCAAGTGTGAGGAAAATTCTGTTCTTCGTTGGTGTTATGGGTTGAATTCTGTCCTCTCAAGGAAAGATATGTTGAAGCCCTAAGCCCCAGTACCTCCGAATGTGACCTGATTTGGGTATAGTCTTTACAGAGGTCATCAAGTTAAAATGAGGTCATTCAGGGGGGCCTAACCCAATATGATTGGTGTCCTTATAAAAAGGGGAAATTTGTACACAGAGACAGACATGCACAGGGAGAACAGGATGTGAAGATACATAAGGAGAATGCCATGTGACAGCAACGGCAGAGATTTGAGCTATGCAGCCGCACACTAAGGAATTTCAAAGATTGCTAGCTATCCACTAGGAACCAAGAGGCAAGGAAAGATTTCTTCAGGTTTCAGAGGGAGCGTGGCCCTGGAGACACCTTGATTGCAGACTTCTGGCCTCAAAAAGAGCAAGACAAGAAGTTGCTGTTTGTTTTAAGCCACCATTTGTGTGGTACTTTGTTACATGGTAGCCCTAAGAAAACAGTACAGTTGAAAACTAGTGCCACTGAGGCTACTATCAGGAAGGAAAGACAGAAGGAAGGAAGGGAGGGAGGGACGGAAGGAGGGAAAGAAAAAGTTCCAAGAGATGCGAACCTCCTAAATGCAAATTGTGATGAGTACTTTTGAAAAAAATGAAGAAAAGCTATAAAGGGAGATACCAAATAAATAAATAAAGACTGCTTGATTCGCTAAGTTTGAAAATCACCACTTATTTGTACCCCCATCCCTTTATGCTTTTTTGTTTTTAACCTAACATACCAAACATTTCAGAACGCTGCACAGTGGAGAAAAAAATCAATTGCTAGGAAACGCTGGGATAGAGAGACTTGGGGACGGGCTGCGTTGACAGTGACGTCAGTCAGTTTCAGGGAAGATCGTGAAGGAGAACAAGAGGATGGTCATAGTCTATAGTGAGAGGGTGCCTGTAAATCAATGTGTAAACACCCAGGAACTGCTCCCCCAAAGTCAAGAACCAGTCAAGCAGTACCAGCTGTAAAAATGGAAGTGTGCAGGAAGTGGAGGAATCCTCCAACATCTGTTGGGGCCATTAAAAATGAAAAGTAAATCCAAACTGGCAATATAAGAGATTTATTTTTCTACATTAACCCTGACAGCAACTGCCAATTTTTTTTTTTTCAATCTTTGCCACACAAGTACCTTTCAAGGGGCAAAAGAATCAGCGCCAACTGCAAAAGCAGCAATAGGTGGAAAAATCAGGATTAAGACAATTTAATATTGATGGCAGGCATCCAATAAGATGAGGGTAAAGAAGGGAATATGAGAAGTCAAAGCTGGCGGGAATGCATCAACATTCTCCAGGAAAATATAATCATCTGGGGAGAATTTAAATCTGAAGTGCACCTTCAAATCACAGCCGAGCCAAACAACTCTTTGTAGCAATATAATACTCAGCAAAATAAAGAATTTGAATGGAGACCTCACCCAGCCAGACTTGTTTTAAAATATATCCAAGTAGACTTGTTTGAACACAACAACTAGACTTATTTTAAATAACTGCAAACTACCTTAACCAATATTCAAGTGTTTTCAAAATGTAAGGACCACGATGCCACATTATTTCATGGCTTTTAACACATCATCCATACACAAAGATACAGCTTCCCTTTAATACTCAAGGGTTATCTGCCATGCACATTGCTGGGTGTTGTTGGTTTCTTTAAGTATTCAGAGATGCACTTTTATTATGAATTAGATGATGTGTTACATTTTTCCATTCTGTCTCTCTTCATTGTTTCCCAACTTTGTTTGTGAACAAACAAAGTGTAAAGTTTGTATCTCAGCATCATGAGCCTACATATTTGTCTCTGTATTTGGAGTCTTAGAGTTTAGAGATGAAAAAAATCCTGGAAATCATTTACTTTAATGGCTTCATTTTATTTATACACAAGGAAGCAGTGGAACCATTTCACCAGAGGGAACATATAGAGTGCTAACATACATGGGCTTTAGCCATCAATAGCCTTGGATCAAATCTGCTTCCACTACTTGCTAGAGTAGGACTATCAGATTTCTCATGAAATGGAAACAACCTAATTTATCTTATCATCCAGACTGGGACACTCTTGAAGGTAGAAAAGGACACTAACAATGAGTATGCTGGGACAATAGGGCTAAAGCAGAACTATCCCTGACAAACCGGACTTATGGTCACTTGTATTGTCACAATGATACTGACTTCAAAGGGTTGATGTGAGGATTGAACAAAACAATTTATGTAAAGTACCCAGGCAAGCAAATCAGCGGTAGCTATTATTCTTATTATTAAGTCATTTGTTCATGATCAGCCCAAATGTAACAGGGCCAGGAATGGAAACCACAGAGTAACATTCTTCCTACTATACTATGTTGTTACTTTAAACAGAGTAGATTAAGTAGGAGACTAATAAGAAGCAGAGTACTGACATATTATAATACATTAGTATTCCTTATTAATCTACTTAATCTGTTTTGTTTACACTATCAGATGCATATTCAATTCTCCAATTAGATTAGATCTGCTTGAGGGCTATAACCACAGGTCTGATGTATTTATCTTCATTCTTTCCTTCACCATTTTCTTTGCAAAGTGCCTAGTGTAATGCTATACATAAAGTAGGTACTTACAGAAATGGGCAATTTTGTTCTTGTTCTATTCCGCTGCATATTTTGAGCACTGCAAATGAATATCCAGTTCCTGCACAATAATTATCTATCTAATGGATGTTGAATAAGAACCTCTTTAAAATTTACCTATTCATATTGGCTTCCTTCACTTTTTCTTTGAAAAAATATAGCCATTCCTTTTTTTCTACTTAAGCATTTTGAAATGCATTTGTTTATTCCAAAGAGGCAAATCTCATTATTTCAGATTCTTTCCTTTTCAATTTAATTTTTATAACAATTTTGAGTGTTCACTCCTCTCCAGAGTTGACAATATGTCTTTGCAGAAGACAAAAACAATGAAAGTTCAAATTAGGAAATTCAGATTGTTTTCCAGGAAAAGAGAGTTGTGTGAACTATGCCATGATGAAGCTCACTACACATATGAAGTGTTATGGTCAGCGTGGCTCCTTTCACTACGAATCCAGCTGTAACAGTGACCAACATCAGCAGGCAGAACATGTACTTAGAGGATAATTTATTCAGCAGGTTGAGCACAGACTTAGTTTTCAACCCTCACTCCTATATTTAGTTTAGTCATGTATGTGGGAGGTCTGTATACACAGGAGATGATCAATTATCTCTGCTTTTAATCAACATATGTCTGGAAATTAAACTTCCACAACAAGTCATTGGAAGTGTTCAACTTGGAAATTTTTGAAATCCCCATTCAAAACTTCATGGTTCAAAACTTCAAAACTCCAAAAACAAAAAACTTCACCGTTCCAATGTTCATGGTAAGTACCACCAAATAGTGCACTCATTCCCTTCAATATTTTAAATTCTCCAACTTACAAACTGTAACATTAATCTACTATATTCTCCTGTACAGTCAACGTTCAATACTTCAGAGATTGATTATCCAGTTTGTGGATATAATTCAAGTCCTTGATTTCTCTATTTCCCCTAAGCCACCTGACTGTAGGGCATTTCTTCTCTCTCTAGAATTTCTGCTAGAGGGTTGCAGTGGAGGGGTAAGGGGATAAAACTCATCAATCAATGTTTCTATTTTTAGCAGAATGGGTAGAGGATGGTGTATAGGAAGACGTTGAAATAGCTAGCTAAAAGGATAATCTTGAGTGATTCGAGGTTTCCATTGATTTTTGTTTTGAGTATACCCTTTTCTCTAAGGCATTAAGGGTGACTACGGACTCTCTTATAAACTACCACTGTTATCAAAGAATTCAGAACAGGAAGGGTAAGGGTTTGATCCAGTGCATCACTATTTTGGATAAATAACTGGGAATTGACCTCAATATGCCAAGAGGTAATATGGACACATAACATTAGCCTTAACACTAGAAAAGATTTATAGAAAAGTGTCTTTATTTCTTAAAGTTTTAGAAATACTGTAATATTTGTTTAATAAACTATTTCATTCCAGACTCAAGAATGGCTTTGAACTTCCAATCACCTGAAAGTTATTTTAAAAATATCTTTGAAATTGTGCTTTATGATGTTATTTCCACAGGTGCTAATCATGTTAGCCACTATTATTAGATCACCTGCTTTACTGAATTGAAACACATCTCCTAAAGTCACACGTCCAGGACTATGGTGGGAAGAAACTTCAATGTTCTGATAAATCTCAGTAAACAGGTTTGTTTGTTCATTTTCCTTTCTGCATTTATCTACAAAGGCTATTTATAAAGCTAGAGTTATATATTCATTAAGTACTATGACATATTTGGTATATTAAACTAATTATTAATGTTTAACGGGAGATAATTTTTTGTATATTTGCTGTGAGGTGATAGGGTACCAGAGAAAGATTTAAAGTACTTACAAAAGAGCTATATATAAACAGCATTCAAGGAATTAACCTTTGAGAAATGCACTGAGAAGACTGAAATATCCTTAAAAAAAATATGTACTAAAATCATAAACAGAAAAGGCATACTTTCCATAATATTTTTACTAACACCTTGTTAATTTATTACTGTAAATTAATATTAAAAAACTATAACTCAAACTTTTAACATTGTATTTGCAATATTAAATTTATTATAAAACTATAGAGCCATTGAATTGTTTTTCAAAAAATATTTAATGACTTGGAAATTTTATATTCTAAATTTAGTGAAAAAAATCAGAAAACAAAAGTATCTATATGATCCCAATTTATAAAATTAAAATATATATGTAAGGAAAAATGTAGAAAAATGATGCATAACTCTATTGTGTAATATATTTAGTAATGGGCACTTTGGGAACTGTTTATACATTTTTTCTCTTTTCCAATTTTTCTGAAATAATTATGTATTATAAAATAATATTTTTTCTAATCACATCAAGAATAAAATTACTGAAAATGTGCTAGCAATTTTTTGTTCTTCAATTTTCTAGAAAGAGGGTTTTCCCCCCCTAAAAAATGTTAACTTGAATAAGAAACTAGAATAAATTAAAGTTTTTTCCTACTTTAAAATTCTATTGTACAGTATATAACTTCATTTGGCAAGTATTGGCTGTGTATTTTAAAAAGTATTTATTCTTTATAGGATAATGATTTTACTCAAGTGTATTAAGATACATTTTATTATTTTGTCTTTGAAAACCTTATTAGATGTTGAGGAAAGCAGTACATATATGCCATTTGTAAATGAAATCCAAAACTTGCACTTCCTCAATAAGGGAGCAAAGTCTCATTTTAATGCCAGGCAAATGGATTGATGTTCTTGTTTACTACTTACAGAGCAAAATATTTAAAAGGGATTACAGAAAAGTATTTACTATTACCCAAATCCAAAACAAGTATTAGAGTTTGATAATCTCTATGATTATGCATATATGTATAATCTAAAAAGCAAAGAAAGGATACTTTTGAAGAATGGAAAAGTATATTTTATGAAGTTAAGTAATCAACATCTCAAAATATTCAATCAGGGCTAAGATCAGGTTTATCTTTTTTTAAAAGCTCAAAAGGAAATAGAAAAATGAGAAACTGATAGCTAGAAGAAAGTACGAGGAAATTTAAAATATTAATTTAATTAAAATATTAAATTAAGTAGAAATATTAAAATATTATAATATTAATGATAGATTCCTATGGTATACCATTTAAAAGCAATCTAATTAAGATTAGCTTTTCTAATGCTTAGTGTTAGTCTCCATCATACATGTTAATTTCTGAATTTTATTCTATGTGTTCTAAATCTTACCATATACATATCTGAAATTAATAAAAAATAAATGTTTTTAGCCCATGGTATAGAAAGCCTTCCTTATGGTCAGTGTCCTGATTTTGGAAGCTTTGTTCCCTATACCAGCCTTACACAAGCAAAACAGAGTAGGCCTCAATAAAAGAATTCTATCAGTGACAAACTTGCACGTTGTTCAGGAAATACTATCATTGACAGGCTATAAATAGCCAAAGGTAAGTAAACTCAAGTTAATATAACGCAAATTATATAGCATGATTTGGTAATGAGGAATTTTGGTTAATTTTTCTGGCTAGTTCAGGATGAATAAAAAGTTCTTTGCTTTTCTGTCTTCGTAATTTAAGTATACCTTACAAATGCTTTAGTTCATTTCTCTGTCTACTTTTACTATTGTGAAGGTTTGCATAATGAATTATATCTGTAGTGTTGAGAATCTTATAGGACCTAATAGTCACAATCCTAAACATCAGTTCTGATTGTAACCAATGGGAAATGTGGAGGTTGAAGGTGTCAGGGATAACAAAGAATACATATTTCTTTGGGTCATTCTAGATATGTGTGTTTGTTTTTCTCTTTGCATAATACATTTAAAAATGTGAGCTTGTTCTCTTGTCATTTGCCACTTTTTCTTTAAAGAAGTCTTGCTCTTCTCCAAAACACTCCTATCTCTAAGCGCCCGTCACCAAGAAAAGTAAAATCCATCTAATGGATGTTTGGAGTAGTTGAGTTCTCAGTTGGTGTTTCTCTGCTCTTGGCTTCCAGAATGAACTCTTTAAAGCCATAGTATTGATAGAGGTTTTCAGCAAAAACATTTAACCATAGCAGTCAGTGGGTTTACTCTCTTTACCTTAAACCTATACAATATCCATTCTTTTGTAGAGCACAGGCATCTTCAACTTTCACAGGGAAGTCTAAGATTTCTTTTCTAAATCACTGGAGCTCTCAGGGAGGCCATGTCTTTATATATGTCACCACTGGATACTCTTGCACTGTTGTTCTAACACCTAGTGAGCTGCATGGTTCCTACCCCCCCCTTCCCCTGCCAACATTCCACATGTGCAAGAGAGTATATTTTTCTTAGCTTATAAGTGCTTGGCAGAACTCTGATTCCCAGGGTCCTTGCGCTATGTTGTTCTGAATTTTCATCACTAATCAGATTACTTACTTTCAGGCCATAAAAGTCACAGAAAAGAATTTGGGAAATTTACATTTAATAGGACTCTGGGGAGGAATGGCAGGATGAGAGCTGAAAAGAGGAGGAGAGGCCAGTGACATTTCCACAGATCAGTAGGTAGAGAGCTCTGATTCTAGAAAGATGTTAGTAATACAATTATTAGTAGTAATACACACATTTTAGTGTGACCTCACTGAATGTTAACCTTAAAATTAAATAAGAATTTGTTTTTTAAGAACATAACCTGTCTCATGTATCAATACCTGTCATATTAGAAAAAACTTAGAATACATTTTAAGGCCCACATCTGTGATCAGTGCAGCCAGCCAAATTTCCTTTCTGTCTAACCTGTTGTTTGTTCATTGCCGTGTTTCACAAATTCAGATCCCTTTGGTGATTCCTTCTCATAGTGAAGCTGTGTGATGACCTTCATCTATTCATTTATTCTCCCTTTTATGATCAATTATTTTGGCACCTATTTGCTAACAGTGTTAAATTTTGAGATTATAAAATGGAAAATAAATTGTACCTGCTCTGGAGGAGTCTCCAGTCTGGTGGGGGAGAACAATTCTTTGAATAAATACCAACTATGGCCACAGGGTGGATTTACTAGTAGTGAGGAGTAAAAGTTACTCTCACAACCCAAAGAAGAATCAAAGGATGGCTTTTGTCAGACAGGATCAGGCTGGGTGGGGCAGTAGTGGGGAAGAAGGGGGTTGGGAAGTTGGCAAAACTAAGTGTCTATCAACTAACAACGGCAAACAGGGTAGCTATAGGTGAAAGTGGCACATTCCAATAACAACATCCCATAATCCACCTACAGTATTTTTATATCACATTTTTTTAAAACTAGGAGTGAGCAATATGTTCCATTTTAGGAACTATGATCTTTCTTACCCACTGGATTTTATTTCACCCATTATGATGGCTTTCATCCACTTATTTTTCAGTGCCCTTTGCCAACTGTTTGAGAAGTAACAAAATTACAAATCCAGTTATATGTCAGTTACAGGAAAATTTTACCTCGCAGGTATACTACATTTGGGATTTCTCGGTATGGACCTGTTTTTCAGAGTTAACCATAATTCTACTAACAGCTTAACCCCCGCAAAATTGTCTTGCAGCTTTGCTAGATCCAAAGAATATTTCATCTATTTGGGATTTCTTATTCGTGAGTAACTCAATTATAAATTATGTGTTATTCTTTCATTAGGAGACATAGAACTTTACGAATATTAAACTGAGCATGGTAAATCATATTTTCATTTAGTGAGAAGACACCCCAACCTAGGCACCACATATCTCTTCTACTCCTTCAATGCCTAACTCAAATTTGATGTACTTCTACTTAAGACTTTTCCTAGATTACCAACAAAAGCAATTGTGCTTTCATCTTGCCATCCCCACTACATCTTTCCATCCCCACTGCTCTACGCTTCTGTTACAATTTTATGAGACAGCAAATGTACTAATAATAGTTAAGTACATGGATTCTTGAAACATGGATTCTTGAAACATGCAATCTGATTTGAATCCAGGTTCCGTCACTTAGTACTTGTGCAATCTGATTTTGAATCCAGGTTCCGTCACTTAGTACTTGTGCAATCTTGGGCAAGTTTCATTACCTCTCTGTGCCTCAATTTCCTCATCTATAAAATGGGGCTAGTAGCAGTACCTAACTAATAAGGTCCTGAGGACTAGATGAGTGAAAGGGGTTATAAAATTGTCTGGCATACAGTAAATACCATGTAAGTATGTGCTATTTTTCTATCTATCACTTTCTAATGGAATTATTTGCTCAACTGTGTCTCCCTCACTACAGCATTCTATAATACTGAGAAGATGTCATTTATTTTTGTGTCCAAACTTTTCAAAGCTTCTTAAGCATACAAAAGGAATTTAATAAATGAATTCCTGATATAACATCAGAATCAAATACTCTAAGGAGGCCCATGAATGAGCTTCAGGAATTTCACAATTTAAAATAAATTATTTATATGAAATGTTCTCTAAGCCAGTATGCACATCATACATCAAATTCTTAGTGAAACTGTATTTAAAAAAATGGTAAAGAAAGAATTCTCTAAACTTCCACAACGATATGAGAATTCCCAGGTCCATTTGGAATGTATCATCTGATATAAATTTACCAAAAAACCCACATTAATGTGGTATCTTCATTATTTCTTTGGTTCATCTTAATTGTCTAAAAGCAGTTTTGAAATTCAAGTTTATTTAAACACACATACACATACATGAGTTAATAATTAGAAGATGTGTTGACATTGGTGAAACAGAATGCTTGGTCCCTATTCTTGAGAAATTAATGATATTTTTCTAAAAGTCAAAGGAATAAAATTAACTGTTTGGGTTAAGGAATGAACCATTAAGTCGCTTCTGAGTTCATTTGTGGTAAAGGATACATAAATTGAAAACTTTCACTGAGGTCTTATGTTCTGGTAGCACACAGATAAATGTTTAAGAGTAGGCCATCAGAATTTATAACAAAGTAACTGGCAGACTATCACACTGGCTAAAATGCCATGTTTCAATCAAGGAGAAATTTCTCAAAACAGGTCAACAAACTAGCCTTGGGAAAAAAAAGGAAAATGGATCACTTGGCTCAGTGTCAGTGTTGCTACCAAACTAAATCAAACCAAACTGTACTTAATCTATATGTGTATGTTCTGAATGTATCCATTTCTGTCATATTTATGTGTACATGAGTATGTGTGTGCAGAGAGAGACAGAGACATAGAGATAGATGGATAGACAGATGGATGGTTGACTATATAGACAGGGAGGGAGAGACAGAAAAAGAGAAAGACAGAGAGAGAGAAAGAGAGAGAAGATATGTCAGCTTGGAGTCTCATGCAAAAACTCTAGAAAGCACTACATTGAGTAATGTACAAAACTCTTTTTTCAGTGTTGGAGAAGAGGTCCTTGCCAACTTGCCCTTATTGTTACATGTCCTTCAGAAATTTTTCTTGCCAGTAATATCTGAATTACTTTCTATACCCAATAATACTCTTTATCCAAAGCAGACCTAAAATAGGTTTCTATAGAGCCAAAATAATAACCACAACAACCAACAATAAATGCAAACAAACCAAAAAACCCAACAACTTATTCCCTCAAATTTGGCAGGGGACATTATGCAACTCTGCTGATAGTCACTTTGGGCCAAGATATTCAAAGGGGAAATAAAGTAATGATTAAGCAAACAAGGCCTCTGCTCTCTTACATAATCATTTGAAACATGAAAAACTAAACATTAAATTTTTCACATGGGTTTACAGGATCCCATAGAGGAGAAAAGAATAAAAGAAAGGAAACGCAGTGCTAGCCTCAAATATCACACACCTCCACTGGGAAAAGAAACATGAAGTTGTTTGGGTACCTATGAGGTGTGCTCAAGTCCCTTTTGGTAGATACTTGTCAGAGTCAAGATTTCTCACTACTGTTGAAGAAATAGAGCAGAATAATTGTAGAAATGACATAGAAGATGTTATTTTCTAATTATTTTTTTCATAAGACAACACAGCTAAATTAAATAATTACAAAAGCTCCTAAGTATATACAGTATAATCACTATGATTTTTGATACAATAGAACTATTGAAGTGTGCTGGAGAAACGAAAAAGCAAGAAATGCAAGAATCATAGTCATTGATGAAATTCAGGGGTTTTGTTGTTGCTTTTTTTTTTTTAAATTTTGGCATGAAGGAAAAAACACAAGCTAACTACATCTAGAAGATATTGGTATTTTTGCACAGGTTCTGTTTAAGGTTTGTGTTATTATTCTTTAGGTTTATATGGTTCACTTTTTGGGTGCATAAAATGATGTAGTTCTTTTGCACTAAACAGGAACTATTCCATTTAAGACCTACTCCCTATTTACTTATTACTGTGCCCAAAGTAATAGTGGTAATGCCCACATTATGACAGCATGATGACTTCCAATTTCTGGTAAATAAATTAAAAAAGGTAAGAATAATGGTAATAAGCCTATTCTCTCTGAAGGCTTGTTGTATTACATAAAATAGTCTCTGCAAAGTGCCTGGTAGAATACCTTGCCCCTAATATGGTCTCAATATATCACAATATATTAATATAGCTTGAATAGATAGTATATTATAACTATGGATCAAATATCTGCATTACTTACTGAAAATTCAACCTGAAATTATATGGAAATTCTGGAAGTTTGGATGAGAAAGTTGAGCAAACTAAAGTCTGTTTAAAATCAATAGCTCTACATTACATAACTGCCTTCTCAAAATTATTATTTTTTAATAAATAGGGATTTTTAAAAGTCACATGCTATGGAATGAAAAGGTATTCAAATATATTTTTAGGCTTGAAGATCTGTTTAGTTTTGGTTCTTGTAAGAAAAAGCAGAAAATAAATTTTATATAATTTGCCATTTTAAGGGAAAATTGGCATAATATTTATGATATTTACAATCTTTCTCTGATGTGGTCTATAGTTCACAGAACCACAATTTAGGATAAAGAAGAGATAAAATATGATCAGTGAATACTATCTGAAGAGCATAAGTATCACTGAATTAGATTATGGAAATGAGCTGAACAATATACTATGAACATAGTTATAAGATGCTTTCTTACATAGTATGCAAATGTGGAAATTGCATTTGATTTAAAACCAAATTCTGCCATTTTTAGAATTTACTACCACCAGTGTTCATTTTGCATGAATGTCTGTGCAATATTTTTTTATTGTTTTTTGGGCTCCCTTGCTGCACGTTAGGAAGTCTGGTGTCACTATTCATTTATGCAATAAAGAAAGTATTAATCCAATATTTAGTTATTTTTATTTTCTCTGTTGACTTTACATTTAATTTATTCAACCTTTAATCATAATTCATTAACTACTGTCATAAGGTAGTAGTGAACTAAATAGTTAACGCAAACTGGAGAACCTATCTGGAGGAAATTGGACTTAATAGACGGCCATTTCAAAGCTCAATTTTTCTAATTTGAATTAAGCGGGTGGCCCTGAATTCTATGGAAATTGCTTTCCACTTGCTTCTCACTTGCTTTCTCCTGCCCCTGTGCCGAAGTGTCCTCCAGTTCTCTTGATTGAGCCTTTTAATGACTCTCATATATCTTGTGATTATTCCTTCAGTTTTTGCTTTAGTTTGTGTCCTCATCAATATTATTATTTTACCACTCTAAGTGGCTGTGGTGCCTCCAGTCCAGTCTCTTCATGTCTACTAGCGCTCTCATTCCAAAATCACATCTAAGCATGTCACTTCTGTTTAAAATCTCCAACGACTACCATTGAACCATAGGAAAATTCCAAATTTCTTAGTGAAACATATTCCTACTTTTTTTTTTTTTTTTTTGAGACAGAGTCTCACTCTGTTGCCCAGGCTGTAGAGTGCCGTGGCATCAGCCTAGCTCACAGCAACCTCAAACTCCCGGGCTCAAGCAATCCTTCTGCCTCAGCCTCCCGAGTAGCTGGGACTACAGGCATGCACCACCATGCCCGGCTAATTTTTTTTTTACATATATTTTTAGTTGGCCAATTAATTTCTTTGTATTTATAGTAGAGACGGGGTCTCGCTCTTGCTCAGGCTGGTCTTGAACTCCTGACCTTGAGCTATCCACCCGCCTCAGCCTCCCAGAGTGCTAGGATTACAGGCATGAGCCACCGCTCCCGGCCATATTCCTACTTTTAATATCACTTCCTGCCACTCTTCCTATTAAATCTTACCTTTCAATTGAGACATGGGAAAATGTCTCTGAACACTCCCTTTCCTTTTCCCTTATCTTTGGGTGGCAATGTGTGTATGATTCCCAGATACTCCAGATGAAATGTTATTTGGTCTAGGGTGTCTTCTAAGACATATTTGGTCTAGGGGGTCTTCATATCTCATTGCTCCAATAACATGCTAAGTACACTGCTATTTAACTTACAATACTGTTCACATTGGACTGCAATTTATTTGGTACATTTTTGTTGGCCTCAATTTTATATTTTTCAAGGGTTTTCTTGAAGAAGATATATCTGGTTTTAAATGTGTCCTTATTACATGCATGAAGGCATAGAAAAATGTGAAGATTAACGGCATTAGCATACACGCACCACTTTCTTATCAGTTAAATACCTCAAAAGGTCTACACATATCAGCTCTCTTAAAATAAGTTTTGTATTTTGTTCATGTATCTTTCAATAAACTCCCCTTTTCTGACCTCAGAACCATAAATTAAAATATCTGTAGTCATTTTAATCTGCAAAATTAGCTTCTAATTATTTATTTAGTTAAGCCCCGTAATATGGCCATAAAGAAGGTAGCTGGCAAATTGCAGTACAGTGAATCCAAACCTATTTTTAGACAATTCAAATTAATGCCGTTTGTGACAAACATACAGTGGTTTATTTTATAAACCCTCCTAATAATACATGAAGCATGAATTACAGATATGAAGGCATATTTAAAAAAGTAACAACAAAAATAATACACCAACACATACGAGAAAAGTGAAGTGAAATGAAGGTTGCAAAAATATATATATACAGAAAAGACACAGAGAGCAAATGGAAAATCCTGAAAGATAAATTAATGTATGCCCAAAGGCAATGAATGCCATTTAGTAATAAATATACTGGAAATAAAAATAGAGCCAATTAGTAGGAACAAGAAAATGCAAAAATAATCAGGAATAGGAAGAGCAATATGCAGGGTAAGTTGCATGAGATTCAAAACAGGATGTGGAAGATTGTAAAATGAAGTCAGGGAGTACAAAATGATAAGAAAGGAAAGATGGCAAATAAAGGGAAAATTGTGAAGATGATAAAGATAGTAAAACAACATTTTTCAACTGTAGGAAAGGGAAGAGGTCAGACCCTCAA
The DNA here is from genome assembly GCA_963574885.1 of Lepilemur ruficaudatus. Classification (NCBI taxonomy): domain Eukaryota; kingdom Metazoa; phylum Chordata; class Mammalia; order Primates; family Lepilemuridae; genus Lepilemur; species Lepilemur ruficaudatus. The sequence continues at coordinate 26,784 of CAUYRT010064733.1, forward strand.
AGAGATGGAAGAGATAATTTATTGACAGCAAAAGTAGAGGAGCTGATAAAACAAAAATTAATTTTTGAGGAGGGAGCCTCAGTGTCTACAAATAGTGGAGAGGCTAATGCAGCAAACACAATCATTCATACTTTTCCCAGGAGATAAAAAAACAAATGTTGAAGGAAATTAAGATTGCTATGAAATGTCTAATCAACTGAAGTGGTTGTTTTCTTCTACATGTTTCATTCTGTTTAAAAACAAAAGGTAAAACTAAACAATATTACTACTGCATCTTGTCTGCAACAAGCATTTTGAGAGTTGATTGCAAGTGCCATGAACCTGAAAATTATGTGAAGAACATAAATGACACTTTAAAAAATATCTTTAAGAAAAATCCAGTGAACACTAGGCCAGCACAGTGTAGTTAAAAGATGCTGTCAAAGACAACGAAATATCTAGGCCACACTTTATATATTTTATTTTAAATTTGAGGAGGAATAAGTGATTACATACCTAGAATTTTTTCAACTGGAATTTTTTAATGGTTTTGTTCTAAGTTGGATTTTAAGTATTAAAGAACTAATGGATTTTTTGTGTTATGTGATTTTATTTTGCTTCTAAGTTTATTTGAATCAATTTCAATAAGCCTATTAAAGGAATCTTCAAATAATAAATCACAATGTAAGAATTTCATTGTTATAGCATTATTCTAGAAGACAGTAATCAAATTCCCTAAAGAAAATTCACAAAAAAGTCAACATGATATTGAAATGCATAATTTTCAGTATTTTACTTATTATCAACACTACAACTTTGACCTTAAAGCAAACATTATTTTTCTTATGAGGCTTTTGTCCAATGTGCAAATTATTGTTCTTGTGGATTTGTACTCTTGATTTCTATTACACAAACATAATAGAAACTTAAATGATATTCAAATTTCATCTCATATGTAGTCTTAGTTATGAAAAGAGAATAGATTTCAGGCAGTTTCGATGACATAAATTTGTTAAGTAGAAACTGAAAAAGTTCATATCTTATTGTACTATCTAGTTGTACATTGAAAAGCATATACTTTATTAGGTAAATTACTTGACATATTTTTGCAGATTTCCCACAATCTAAATTCTTTTACATGAGTTTAACATAAAAAGAGACATTCAGAAAAACTGACACAACATGTGTATATACAGAATCTGTTCCTTGGAAAAAATACTATATTTGATGCTGTGAGGATAAAAAAATTGAAGTTGGAACTTAACACATAATAAGGGAGAGAATATGTATCTGTGATCCTATAACTAAAGTGAAGAGGAAAAACTGCCACTAAAGAGTTTCAGAGAAAATGCTTAGGGAATTTGGCAAAGGTGGACATTATGGGCAATAGCCTTCCATTCAACTCATCTTTCAAAAATATTTTGGTATGTATTGACGTTAAATATAAAAAATGGTAAAACGTACACAGATGGAAATGTGGAGTAAGAAACTTTCTAGAAGTAGGAATCAGGAAATCCAAAACAAGGAGGTCTAACATCTATTAAGGGACTAATATGTACCTGATGTTTTACACACCTTCTGTCAATAAACCTTGGAAAATTTGTCCATTAGAACAAAAAATATTTGTGGCTGTGACTCCATAGAGTAAGTTCTTTGAAGTTGGGTACGAGTATTCCCATTTTATATATAAGGCAATTTAGAGATGTTAAAAAAAATTGCCCAAGATTCCTGAGGTCCTGAGTAAGAAGGCAAGATTCAATTCCAGGAAGTTCTAACTTGACAATCCACACTCCATCAATTTATTGCTGGTAATTAGACTGGTGTATACATAAAAGAGAAGAGTTAGAGATCGAGATGGAGGTGACAGTTGGTGCCAGATTATGGTGCAGAATCTTTGAGTGCTTAAAAAGCACAGCGTGCCTGACAATTGTGGCAACCTCCAGACAGAGTTATCAGCACTTTTCACACAGAAACTACCAACCAGAAAGTTAGCAGCAGAAAGTTGAATCAGGTATCTAGATATTTTAATCTGAAAGGATGATTGTTCGATTTCTCCAAGACCTAAAGCAACAGAACCTTGCGCCAAATATTTGGGTCTCCTTTTTAAAAGCATTTGCCAAGTCTTCACTCTATCTTAATAGATGCTCAGGCTGGCATTTTATTTACTTCACCCCTTAGGACTGGGGTAGAAGAGAAGCCAAAGATGGAAACAGAACAAGAAGGCAGAAGATGAAGCACAGGAGAGAGTCATAGAGGTTTAACAAAAACTGGGTGGTCAGTTTTTCATGCTACAAAGAATGTTAGAACAACATTTCTTCTTCCCTTCTTTATTTGTGTATACCACATCTGTGATAGAAGGACCAAAGACTGCCATCCCACCCTTACGTCCAGTGTCTTACTGGAATGAATCTACTAATTTAAACTAGTACATATGCTCCATGATTGTTCTTTTTCATATCTTTCTCAAATTGTTCCTTTTCCTTAAAATATCTTTTTTTTTTTTTTTTTGCTATACAAACATGGTAAAATTCTGTGTATACTTCAAACCAAGCTTGCTTTATATAGTAATACATGAACCCTACTGATCCTTCATTGGGGCATAATTTCTCCTTCTTCTGAAGTTTCTTAGCATTTACTTGATACTTATATGTTATATATAATTGTTCAGCACATATTATAAATATTATGATCATGTTTTATATCTTTTATTAGATTTTAAGCTTCTTAGAAAGCATTTAATAAATGTTTCTTCAATAAATAAATGATGAAACATTTCCCCACACCACCCTCCATTCCCAAATGAACCCTAAACTATTTCTGTGAGAGGACAAAATAAGTTTCAAGTAAAAACCCAAGGAAGGAAAACATTACTTTTCTATACCAGCACAAGATTAAAGTGGACCTGTGCCTAAAATATTATTATATTATTCAGAAGTCTGTTAGTTTATGTCATGGACAAGCAAATGTCTTATCATTTTTGCTATTGTTTCCTCTCTGATTTATACTTTTTTGGCTTCTTTCTCTGGAAAGAAATAGTTTAAAGAGAAGATTTGGCTTCCCCAGAACTTCTTAGGACAACAGCAAATACTTGGTAAGGGCCTTCTCCATTTTTAGCAATTAGTGTTTTTGTTAAAAGGAGCTTTTCAATGCTTGCTCATGGATCCCACCAAATATCCTAAAATTTGAGACAACAAAGCATGGTAACTTCTTCCACTTTCCACCCCTTAGTAGCAACCCTCAAGTTCACGATGTTCTAAGTTTCACTCATTCAAACTGAATTTCTGGTGCAATCGTGTCTGACAAGTATTTATTGAATTTCTACTGGTTTGGACCAGTTCTCATTGCTATAAATACTGCAATGGACAAGACAGGTTAAGTCTCATGCTCTGATGACATTAGCATTGTGGTGAGTTTGAAGAAGATAAATCAAAATTGATTAAAAAATAGAAATATTGATGATAGGTATTATGCAGAATATTAAAATAAGTGTTACGCAGAGAAATATGTGATATCATTGATGATAGAGAATATTGTGATAGCAAATGACTAAGTGGCTACTTTTTGAAATGGCAGTTCAAAAAGCCTTGACAAGTAGGTAAAATTTGAATGACAGGAAAAAGAAAACTATATAAAGATCAGTAGCAAGAGTACTCTAGATGGAGGAAACAGTAGGGACAAACCTATAGGGCAATACTGAGTTAATATTTTCAAGAAAATGAAAGTAGACCAGTGTGGCTGCAGCAAAGTGAAAAGAGGAGAGTGGGACAAGATGGGGCAAGAATGTTTGGAAGGGGTTGAATCATGCAGAGTATATTAAGCCAAGATCAGATGTTAGAATTTTATTCTAAATAGAATGTAAATTACTGTAAGGCTTTGAATAGACAAATGGATTAATTTAATTTACGTATTTAAAAGATCACTCTGATTACTGTTGAAGAGGCTATAAGAAGAGAGTAGAAGTACGGTGACCAACTTGAAGGTTATTACAGTGTTCCAAAGAATGATGACTGACGGTGACTTGAACCCGAATGGTTTAATGGAGATAGAAAAAAACAGATACATTCAGGTTGCTCCGATGTAGGGCTGAGAGGTCAGTGTTTAGATTTGGGTTGGGTTTGATATGAGTCAAGAATGAAACCTAAATTTTTACCTTGAACAACCAAGTGGTTGCAGTTGTTTGTTTATTATGATGGGAAATGACAACAGAGAAACAGAATTTGAGTGGGAAGGAAAACAAGGATCTTTGTTTAGTTTTTTTTTGTTGTTGTTAAGATGCATATGAAATATCCAAATAAAGACATCAAAGAAACAGTTGGCTGTATAGATCTGGAGATCTATGGTCAAGAATGGATGTAGAAATTTGAGTGTAGGTAGCATGTTGATAATTTCAAGATATGGTCCTAAACAAAATCATCTAGACTATCGTAGATATTAAGGGAACACAGAGGTCGAAGATTTATTGATCCCTGGTAAACTCCACAAATAAGAGGTAGAGAGAAGGAAGCATGATCTGCAAAGAGGCAGAAAGAACATTCCTTGAGAGGATGATGTCAAAGATGCCAGGAGAAGAAGAGATTTCAGGAACAGAGAAATCAACTGTGCCAAACATCGTTTTTTGCCACACGATAGCCTAGGCCTTGGAAGTACGAAGAGGACTATAACCTGGCCCCTGAACTTAAAGTTTATAATCTAATGGGAGAGACAGAGAAACAGATATTTTCACTCCTATGTATGGTTTAGGTAGTTCAGGGTATTGTGGGATCTCATAAGAAAGACATACCCACTCAGACTTGGAGGATGAACAGAGTGATTAAGAATGGCCAATTGGAGGATGTGTCATCTAAAAGGAAGATGAGAGTTTGATGGGAGAAAAATTGGAAAATTTGTCTTTCTATTTTTCTAGAAATTGGAAAATTTCTTGTCTAGAAAAATTGGAAAAAATGTCTACAATATTCTTAGAAAAATTGGAAAATTTGTCTAAGAATATTGTAGAATATTCTTGGTAAACAGAATAGTCTTTGAAAAACCAACAAAAAGAGAAAACTCAAAGTTTGGTAACTTGTAGGTATGCTTCCAAGATAGCCAGAATTCACGTTTGGCATAGGATATAAGATAAAAGAGATAAGCAGGAGCCAGATCATGGAGAACGTTGAAAGTTATAGTGAAGAATTTGAACTTTTTTTCTAAAGGCTATTGAGATTCATAGAGAAAGTATTAAAAGCAGACAATTAGGAACACAATTTGCATTTTGAAATAATCTCTCTGGCAGCTAGCACCAGGATCATGGCTTAGAGTGGGTCAAGAAGGCTGATACAAATATTGTTTAGGAACCTCTGGTAGAAATTCAATCAATGAATTTCAGTGAGTATCTGAACAAAAGTAGAGAAAGTAAAATTAAATATAAAATCCTACCAAGTTCATCAAAGTCCACGTATCAAAGTCCATGTACACTATACCTTTATAGTGTATAAATAGTAGACACTATTTATAATTAAGATAGAAGGTAAGTTTGAGCCAGTAAATGGAGCTACTTAAATTGGAATTTGGTCAGCAAAAACTGATAAATAATTCCTGACAGATGGCAACACAGAATCTTCCATGACCATTAGCATCAAGATCTCTGCTTTATGCCTCATCCAAGAGATGCAACTTCTGACAACATAGTCATTTCCAATTCTCTAATAGGTCATTTGCCATAAGAGTGCTCTTCCATTTTAAGGAAATAGAGCGGTCTCTCTTAATTAATAATGTTTGTGATAATGTTGATGGTTGAGATAATAATTATTTGGAGGCTTTATATACTACATGAGAATTAGCATATGCCTCTCTGGTGGCTAATAGGTGACATATCAAAGTGCTGAAAATTCAACTAGAGATCAGAAGCCACCTCCAAGGATGTTGATAAATTGGATTTCCAATTCAATATTCAGTATACATATTGTTTTGCTTGTGTAGCTCACTTCTGCTACTTACTTTCTCCCTCGTGTCTATGGATATAGCTCCTCTCTCTTCAATTCTGGGACTCTGGTGTCCCTAAAAATGTGGAATTCATACTTGGAACATGGAAATATTATTTCTTATGGCAATGTTTTGAGACATGGAGGATGTTACAAAATTTTGCTTGGAGGTCTATATATGAAACATTTTCCATTGTTAAGGTCTCAAATTGGCTAAAATGTGTTCCAAATTATGTATCAAAAATTATGCAATTGAAAAATTTGAGACATAAAACATTCAGAACTCATATAAATGTCTGTCCTGTTAACTGTTTTCAAGGGTTGCCTAAACCACTGATTTGGTTATTAATCATATGTTGCCTGGAAACATCACCTGTATTGTGCTACTTATTGACACTTAATTGTTTATTACCTCTGCAGTTTGTCTTTCCAGCTTGACATAGTCACAGAGTATTTTATAAGTCATTAAAATGCTAGAAATTGTTATACAGATGCTATAATTGTATAGATAAGGAGGCTGAGTCCTAGCGATGTAAGTAAATACTTTTTCTATTATCCCAATATTCTATTCTAATATTTCTATTGACTGCAAGTGGTAGTGCTGGAATGCAAATCCAGGTTTCCTGTTTTCAAGCCCAATGTTTGCTTAAAATCCTTGAATGGAGGACTATGTGTCCTACTAAAAACAATATTGTATTGTCTTTAGCTTAGTGAAATATTTTACTTCATGTTGATTTGTTGCGTTTAAGTTGTTCGTGTCTACAATGTCATAGATTAATCTTTTGATATTAACAGAAATGTGATTTTATAGGAAACTTACATTGTTAAAAGTAATCTTTTAAGTTTCTCATCTGAGAACAGAAACATTAACTCAATATTTTCAGGTCTTTTTGAAAGCCTATGAAATCATCCTTTCTTCAAAAAAAAAATTAAGTGGATGTAAATATCATAAGGTATGTCCTCATTTTGGATTTGGGAGTGAAGGGATAAACTATTTCATGATAACATTTTAGAGCAAAATTTTCCTACTAAAAACATGAAAACATAGCTGTAAATTTCATTATCTTTGGAGGTTTACTTTTCTGATGTAAGCCAAAATAAAATGAAAAGGAAAAGTAACAAACATTATTCTGTGAATAAAAACTAAACATAATATTTTCCCAAATATATTATGATAAACATTTTTGCTCTTACATATCCTTTTATAAATACTGACCTGCACATACCTCATATCAAGGAATATTTCTTAAATTTTAGCATAAGGCAGAAAAAGATGCTTCTACATTTTTCTTTATTTTTATATCAATTTTTGAAGAAAACAGTATTACCAGGAAAGGATATACTGAGGGATGGAGTCACTAGCAAGAAATGAATTCTGAAGGAGATTCACTAAGAGGAGAAATTAAGACAATTTTTTTAAGTGTTAATAAGGATGACAATACTTTTCAAAAGGGAGACAATATAATAAGGGAGAATGATGAAAGGAGTTGGTGATAGTCCCATTAAGTAGAGAGCTCAAGTTATTTCTATATACACATAGGGTATTGGTAGCATTTGTCAGCTTGGGAAATGTAGGTGTTGCCATGGACTGATGAAGGTTATAAAAAATTTCAAGTCAATGAACTTCATTGCCAAGTATGCCTAAGAATGATCTGCAAGGAAGAGTGTTGCCTAAGAGAATGAAGAAGCATAAAAATACAGCAGAACAAACTAAGGAATTCTGTTACACTCACTAAGTAGACTAAAACATATTTTAAAAAAATATTTGTGGTATAGCACAAATCATAATCAGAAGATTTTGCTTTTTCTCATATCGTATTACTATGTAGATAGTACATGTTTAAGTCAATCCCACCCTAATGGAATATGTTGACATTTTATACATATTTTGTTTTATATGAATTACTCCATGGTTTTAATTTACTAGATATGTATGCATTTTATCAGTTGGTTTTTTTTTTTACATTAAACAGATGGCACTTACTATCCCTTTTATTATAAATGATTAGAATTTGGCTACCCACTCAATATTTTTATTTTGTCTTTCTGATTTATAATGTCTGTGTTGATGATGAACTCCATTCACACATATAAAAACATACATATACATACATAAGTATTATATATAGAAAAAATTAACTATAATCATTTAATATTTTGAAAGAGTAACTTGTGGAGAAGAATTTGTTAGTATAGATATAATATTGCATAGATGTAGCATATTTCATACATGTAGCATATTTATAGGCACGTATGAAATATTTTCCTTCTATAAGGTCCAGGTTTATAAAGAAAAAAGTGCCTTTTCCTATAAAATAAATGCTTCCTCTTTCTTGTTTTTTACTTTATATATTTCCTTTCAATCACAAAAATATAGTTCATTTTAAATTTTTTTTTTGCATAATGTCATATTAAATGTGGCTTTTAATTATTGGTTGTGGTGATTTTTGAAGATTTTTGTATTTAGATGGCATACACATTTTCAATCATGTCTTAATTACTTTTAAAAATGCTGCACTGGCTTAGGGACAAGACAGATAACTTGTTAAGCATTTGAAATTTCTGAGCTGTTTTCTCAGTTCTGGCAGTCACTACCCAAGTCCAGATTGTAACCTCCTTTCTGCCTCCAAAGCCTGCCTTGGCTCCGTGTCCAGTGAGGGATTATGGATTTAGCAAGGAAGGTAAGTGTGACTACAAGCATTGGCTCACCATCTGCTCCCCAGCAGAGCATGGGCCAACCTGCATCGCCTGCAGCAAGACCAGGGCACTGTTCTGCAGCCAGCCCTTTCCAACCTGGCTCAAGGCACACAGCACATTCAGTCAGATGATTAGGTCTAAGTAGTCCATATGTAACAGAATATTTTTCCTAAATACCAAAATGAAAACAAAATGAATGCCATTTTTTTCATTCTCCTTACTCGATACATCAAGTTTTACACAAATAAATACTCTCTTAAGGTTTATGCAAATGATAGAAAAATAAAACTATGCATTATTTAGCAGTTCTCCTATTTCAAGATCTAACAGACTTTATTCACAGCATGTTTTTCCCTAGTTTATGCTGGCCTTCTTTTCTGATTCGACTTTTTAATTCATCTTTTTAAATTATTCCTTTTTAAATCATTATCTTATGTGTCTTCATAGATTTTCATGTATTAATCTATTATTAATTTTTACTATACTCAACTTAATCTTAAATTGTTTAAAGCTCTTTTAGGAGTAAACACTTGCCTATGCTTTAAAAATAGCTTGTACTTTAACATTTTACATATTTGATCCAGTAGCCTCATTCAAGCCTAACTGTCAAATAAATTATAATTTTATTATGGGTATTTTTATGCATAGAATAATCAAGCATTGAGCAGGAAAGTTAACCTTTGGGTTCAAGAATCAAGATTATTTTTCAGTTCTCAAGAACTACGATTTCTAGCCACCTACATTAACACATTTTATTCTTTCTTGAATTTATCAATAATATGCTGTTACATATTTTTGTATTTTGTTTCAGGTCAAGTGCTTTAAAAAAAATTTCCATAAATAGCAGAAAAACATGCAGTTGAAAGTAGCTTTCTGCTTCCGTTAGCCCTGTTGCTGATTTGAGCACACAAAGTGAACATGAAAATAAGCTGAACAAACATCTCACCCTTTTTACTCAAACTGTTGTCTGCCTGACTGCAGAATGCACACAGAAAACAATCCAAAATTGTATAACCCATAATACAGTATATTAAATTACAACATTGGTCAGTAATGGAAACTTATTCCCAGATATGAATTATTTACAGCCCATTTAAGTAATCCATATTCAGGTGTGGCAATGAAAAAAAATGCAACATAAATCTTTAATGCTGACCGGTTGAGAGAGCAGAGCTGAGGATTACAGACATTTTAAAGAAAAAAACTAAACGAATTGATATAGCCTGTTCAGTGGCTTACTGCACCAGCGTGCTAATAAATTGACGGATGGCGTGTCAGGGGTAGGAGTTGAAATCCCAGCATTTCTAACTAAGGCGGGATCTAATATCAGACTACCAAAGTAAGGAGTTTCTGAACCTGGTTGTCACAGGAAACAGTCTGTGCATCTTTTTGTATATGCAAGTGTTCAAAATATCATATTTCAACAGGAAAATCCAAGAAGGATTTTTTTTTTAAATTAACTCAGTAACTGCATTAGTAATTTCAAGGAGCCACATAGATTGTGTTATAAAACAGAGAGGGTATATTAAAGGTAAGCATTTCTTTTTCTTTTTCACAGAGTTGGGGCCAATGCTTTATTTTGGGAAATAAATTTATCAAAGAAATCCCTTTAATCCTGCTTTACATTTCCATAGTATACAGAATAGAATTCATCAACCATCTTAAAGGGGAAAGGAAGCAAAGACTTCTGGAGTGTTTCGCACTATTTTTTATACAAATTGTGCAAGTTGTTAGCTACTTCAAACAGAAGTATAAAAGACCATGGGGGTGGGGAGGACTTTCATGTGCAATTTCTTTTGTTTCCTGGAGCAGCACCTATATTAATTCATCTTACAAAGATCATTGCTCAAGAACTAAATTTTGCATATATTAGAAAGCAGAATTAGCATTGCACTGTGTACAACATTCCACGCTAACTTCTCTCCAAGCAACCATTAAAGGTCATGTTTTGACGACTGAATGGCATGTCGGCACCTTGGTTCCCTGGAGAGGCATTCCCCAGGTACATGCAAAAGGTTATTAAATTACCTTCTGAGCAACACTATCTCTTCGGATGAAAATAATTACAGGCTTTTAGAGGCATCAGAATGCTTTCTTTCTTTCTTTCTTTCCTTTTTTTTTTTTAAATAAGATGAAGATGCAGTACCTAATGACCATTTTTGTGTGTGAGTCATATAGCCTGTCAGTGGTGACAGGACAAATGAGCGTAATGGCATAGCTTAAAGGGGAAAGGTTCATTTTAAATAGTGACAAATAATATTTAAATGGCATTGTTGGAGACCCATCATGCTTGTAAAATGTAGTTTGTATCTCTTCTTCATCCTTTAATTTCATCACTGTCAAATGGCATTAGCTGTTAACATGCAACATCAGGTGCAGATATAATTTTTAACTGTTAAATGTGCCCATAACCAAACATAATGTATCTTGATTTTTCCTGATTTTTTTTTTTTTGGTACTATGGATAACTCATTCCATAATTCAAAAACAAAACAAAACAAAAAAACTCTCTATGGATTTGATTGTAAAAGACAACTTCACTAGATGAATAAAATAATACATTTAAAATATAATGCCTTGAATGTTATTTCTCGTTGTCAAGGTTCACAAATGGAAATCACTTAATTTTTAGGCTAAATGTAATTAACAGATTGGGAGTATCATGAGCAAGATTACCAGCTGTAGTGATTTGGTCAAAATAGTTATGGGCAAACCAAATATATTGACATACATACTGTGTACACTTGGAGTAAGATGGCGAGCATAAAACAGATTCTCTTTTAACGCAAATGTATAACTACAAAACGTGATAAGCGTAAATCACATCACTGACAAGCAAGATTTTTCTATTCTATGTCTAGTCATGGAACTTGAAAAAAGTTAAGCAAAAGTCCATATCATCTTTTAAATTTTCTTGAGATAATACAGTGTCATAATAAAAATACATGAAAATAAGTAACTGCTGAGATATCTTGTGCACAGAATTGCAATTCTAATTTCAAACTTTCATATAAAGCCTTCTAATTCTTAAATATTTTTACGCAGCTTCATCACATTTATTGCTACTTTATTTTCAGATCACTTAAGCCAAAACTGGAGACAGTTTAGGTACCTTTGAGTTGTTAAAAGTTATAGCCAATTTTCTGAAAAATTATACCAGCTAAAAACACAACATTAAATATTTACCCTGTTGGATGTTAAAAAACGCTTACAATGAAAAATGTTCACATATTGACTATTCAAAATGGCCTTCACTTTGAAATTGTGAAATGGAAGGGATTGCAGATGTACAAGAATAAATATAAAAACAAATGAGTTGACTTGAAGTGTTGCCGGCTTTCATAAACATGCTACTGCAATAACATGTGACATTAATATTTAATTACAAAAGCACTGCTGCAAAATCTTTGAAATTAATGTTTTGCAAAATTAACATTCAGTGCACAGAAGCAAAGTCGTTCCAGGCGCGACTGTGATTAACAATGCCATTCACTTTACATATTATATTAATATATTATTCAAGCTATGAATTAACACCTCCTAATTTAAATAAGGTGCTACATATCATGATGAGCTAAAATGCTTTTCTTAAAATGGCCCGTCTGATTTTAAGCAATCTGTGTTTATCATTTAATATTTTGTTATTGAATACTGTTCTCTGTAAAACTCCTTCCACTTTAATTTCAAGCAGAGGAGACCTCATTAAACTGGTGCCTTCCGTTTCTAGGACTGTTAAGCCATTTGAACCATATTTTGTTTGCTAGCTATGCCAGCAGACTGAAATACGACTGTGTGTATGAGCGTGGTCGTAGGCAGCCATACTTTTACTTTTAGGTTTCTGAGGGATCCTATCAAGCAATGTGCTTCTTTGCTTTCAATGAAACACTTGTTTGCACAAATGTTGCCACTATCATTGTGACACAGATTTCTACTCTCCTTCACCCAGATTGAGGTGAACGCAGTTCCATGGAGGGAGGAGCTGCAGTTTCAAAACGCCTCTCATACTGAACCTCAGAGATCACCAGTTTCCTATGGAAGTGTGAAGACACTTGGAATTGATATGAATTTTGCATTTTAATCTATGAATATGGAATAATTGTCATTCCTGTTTGGAATCCATTCATCAGGAAGGAGTTCAGAGAGCCTTTTCTGTTTTCCTGAGCCCATGCAAATGAGAGGTTCTTGTTTTAAGAAATATAATACCTGAGCAGATAAAATTATGCTATGAACAACATTGCTTTAGAGCCTTAAATGTTTGCACCATCATTACAACTTTGGGACATTAGACCTGAATGATAGTTTGTTATCTTAGTGTTACTGACATATTTGAACAGAAGAGACAATTACTGACATTCTGAAAAACATTCAGCACCAAAAATCAATTCCTAAGACACCTGAGGTTAAGTTTTCGTTACTCTAAAAGTTTCTAAGTTGTAGTTTCTTAGTTTTCCAATCAATCAACAAATATATGGAAATTATGAAATCAGGCTGCAACCATAAATTTAGAATCCTGGAATGGAAAGAAGCTTTCATTTATTGGTTTCAAGTAGAAGAGCCATAGGTGGTATTTCTGGATTCCTCTCCCATGTCATGTAATTCAGATTCAGGTTCTTCATTTACATAATTGAATGAGTAACAGTTTTGAGATTCTTAAAAAATAGAAAGATTTTTTGTAATGCAAAACCACCTTTACACCCTATATTTAGGTTAAATACAGGGTGTGAAAACTAGTAGGATATTTATCTATTAACCAAGGGTTATCAGTATACCCTCACACTTTCCCAGTTTGCTAAAAATGCAGCAAAACTCTTTATAGCTCAACAAATTTCTCTTAAAGGCCTGACCTCAGCTTAGCCTTGCATTTAATGTCAATCATTTCTTGCTCATGTGCTTTCTAATTTTAAAAATGTATTATCACTGCTATCTTTTTTTGAAAAAGAATATTTAAATTACTTTATAAAGTTTTTCTGATTCAATGTTATGTGTCATTTCAACAGTAAGAGATACCCTAAATTGGAAAATTCAGAACATTTATTAAAGTAAAATTTGAAATGATAATATGGTTTTGATGATAACAATTCATTGGAACTTTCAAAGATTGTCTATCCCTTCTCTAAGAGTGATTTATTTCCAGCTCAGTAACATATTTTAGATATTTAATTAGCAGATTCAAACAATGTGGAAGAAATTCAAATTTTCAAGGTGACTTACATTATTTATGTGTAAGTAATCTCTGCCTTTCATGCAAAACAATATGTTTAATGTTTTTCAAAGTGAGTTGGGTTGAACATCAGTTCTTCAGTATGTAATCCAAAGAGAAAAGGAGATTCCATAATTATTAATATGTAAATATTTTAAATTCTGAGTTAAGTAAAGAAATATTTTTATTTGGGACTACTCACAACCTTTGAAATTAATTTCTACTGTGACTCTCCAAATGGGTAATAGTGCATGCAAATTTTGTCTTTGACCATGAATAATTTTTCCATAGAGCATCATGAAGACCTGGGGCCACATTTTAGAAAATACTCCTCTAAAAAACTAATCTTAATCATTGATTGAAATTAAACTCCAATGTTTAATGCTTTGAAGATAACTATATTTTCAAGGTCATTACTTTATTCCAATAACTTTAGAAGGTAGGGAAAGGCAAGTCTATTTTTAAATTAAATGAAATCTTAAAAACAGAATTTTCTAGTAGGTAATTCTTAAGAATATTTATTTATTTAGATGGTAATAGTACATAAAGAAAGCTCTTTGTATAATTGTTTCCCAAACTATAAATTTCTTTGGAAAATTTATCATAAAAACCTGAAAATCACTAAATGCATTAGGATATTCTATGCTAAAGGTGGGGGGGGGACATTTAAAATACTGCAACACAATGTAAATCAAAATTACAATTTTTGTAACGTTGATTGGAAGGTGGGAACATACAAGGTTATTCAGGGTGAAGCTTTGTCTTAATTCTTGATGAATGATGTCAGTTTCTAATGATTTAGTCCAAAGTAATGATTTCTAGGAAATCCACATCTTGTGAATAAATCTGTACTAAAAAGAGTGAACTGGTTCTTTTATCTATATTTTAGATAAAAAAAAAATTACAGTGAGAATCTATGTTACTTCCAGGAATAAATACCATTCTCTGTTATTGAAGAGAGAAATATCATATTCCTAATTCCATGCTATATTACAGCAAAGCTCCAGGGTATCAGAGTAGTTCATTTTCTAAATGCCAATTAGCAATTAGTTCGATCTTATTGATGTAGACACAAGATTGAAAAATGGGGACTCTTCTGACATTAATCCTCCCACCACAAGTCTGCTTAATCACAAGCTAACATAATTACAGATGCCCAAATTCGAACCACTACCATAGTCATCACATATCCCCCCAGGTTAAAAAGCCATTCCTTGCAGAAGAAATGGACCCAGGGAACTGGTAACTCTCACCACCTAGGGCAAGTTCTGTTCATCATGGCAAAAGTACTTTGTCCTTTTGACCATTTTGCTTAATGAAGGTAGAATTTGATTAATGGTGTATCAAGAAATTCAGTAGTCTCACTCTGCTCTCCCTTTCTCCCTTCTCCTTTCCAGGTGAAAATCAGCTTTGAGGTCTCCAGTTATTTGCTGGACAATTCCCTGATGATATTAAAGCACCCAATGGAAGGATGTGCCTTATCAGAAACATATATCAATCACAATGATCCTTTAAAAATATGTTTATTATTAATTGATTGCTTATGGACATCAGTAGTCCTTATACATGCTAAATAACAATTAACAATTCATATTAATGCACATATTTTTTACAGTTTTTATTGCCAAAAGCACTGTCTGCATACCTCATCCATTCTTAAACTTTTAACTTCCTAGCTACAGCAAGCCTACTCTCCTGACAACTCCAAATTTCCGCTTATAGAGACCAAGATGACCTTCTGGGTGCAATATGAGCCACAGACTTTCAAACTGACTTTATGTACATATGGTAATATAATGGATATATTAATAAAACCCAATAAGATACATAAAGAGAGCAGAGACAGTTGATTAAATATTTTATATTTCCTATTGGCTCCTTGAGGCCATTTTACTACAAAATATATAATTTGCTAAATTGGAAAAAAAATAAAATAAAATAAAATAAAATAATGAATGAATTAGCATCTCCTAGAGTGATTCTAACTTTTCTTTGACATAAAACTAGTTATGATCCACTTTTGAAGATACTAGCTTTAATTTTAAAGTAAACATTTTTTCTTATGTTCATTATAGAGGAAAGTTCTACATGACACTTTTAACTACTACAGACATTGAAACTCAGGCAAATGATAAAAGTCTTTGGTTGTTCTAGTTAGAATACATACAGGAGGCACAGAATGCTGTACCAGTGAATCAAAGATATGTTTTTTAAAAATATACTGAAAATTAAACTAATTATAAACATCAACAGACATTCATTTAAAGTGATTTTCACTGAGGGAGAATATTCTGACAATAAATCTGTATTATATGTGATAGTAAAATATAGTTTTATATACCTCCTCTCAAAAACAAAAAAAATTAAGAAAATAATAAAACTAATGAAATTATGATTATCACAAGGAGATACTCTGTACTAGGAGTTTATTTTAATGTATTTGTAAAAAAAAAGGCCATCTGTATTTAAGTATACTAACTGCTACTAAGTTTAAACTGAAATAGTGGACTCATACACTATTCTTCTGCAGATCTTAATATTTTATGCATATCCTTCCAAGAAGCAAGAGAGTAAGATAGCATAAATATATTATAGCAGAGAAATTGAGGCCTAGCAAGGTAATGCATTTGCTCAACAATACACAGTGATTTGCTTAGCTAAGGTTAAAATTTGCATTGCTTGATTCCAGATTTATTCATTCTCTTACACTTGAACTTTGGAATTTGTTGTGAGACATAAGAAAAACAATTCCTACACCTAGGGTAATCGCATCATTATACCAATGCAAATGATATTTATTATATATCAAGAGATTTACATATTAGTCTAGTTCTCTAGGTAAATAGAAACATCAGAAAAAAAAAGATAGAATGCTCCAATTGGACTCAGCAGAGAGAGGTTCACATTCAAAGTGACCCTCACCCCAATTGCAACATGAGAAACCGAAACATTTTGGAAAATTACAAGCTAAATGACTGCATCACTTTCCCTCTTTAAGAATGAAGGGGAGTTAATATATGCCAGAGACATGCATTCATCCTAAGGAAGTGGTCAAAATCATTACTACTGAAGAGAAGACAGGAATGAAAACTTCTTGTAGATAGTGGTGAGCTTCCATGCCTCTTAAATAGACTTTGATGAATTGATCTTGTTTCAACAATAGTTGATGCTTTCAGCACGTCTTTTTAGCCTCTCAAATCAATCTAAATTTCTGAGGAGTTTAAAAGGAACATTTTTATTGGCTAGCTTTCCTAAGTGTTGACTGGATGAACAAATAAAAACACAACCCTCAAGTTTCTTTGGAACAAGTTCCAACAATGTCAAGCAAATCAAAGCACAATACCATAGTGGCTGAAGGTCCCCACTCTGCCCCCCACCTTTAGATTTCCTCCTATAAAAGACATGTTGGGATAACTCAATGGGTCTTCAGAGTCCTTCGACATTTTATATTTGTATGTGTTGCTCAACATATGTTAGGAGTTATTTCATTCCTTCTGGTACCCATATTTCTTTTGCAGGCAAGATCTTTATAGTGTTATTACCTGAAGCCACAGTTTAAGAAAAGTTACCATCTAAGTGCTCCAACTTGAGCAGTTAGAGATTTTTAAAAATCTACTCCAGGTAAACATGATAGTCAGGAAGTAATTCATAAAGAATAGAATATCCTCTCATTTAATTTAACTTTTTCCATTTCCTTCTTTGGAAGATGTCAGTAAATCTCCATATAACAAGAATCTACAGTTTTTAGCATTTTCTAGAAAATCAGAATTGAAATGATAGTCAGTGGAAGCAGAGAAAAAACTGTCATCACTGAAATTCCATTGTGATTATTTAAAAGCACAGATAATTCAGATTATCCTTAGGTGTAAGATGAAATGAAAGAAGTTACACATGTAAACATACACCTCTAGTTCACTGCTCACACCTACAAATTCTGAAACAAACACACTTGAACATCTTTACCACTTTTAGCAATATGAATGATTTCATTAGCATTAACTGAGATGAGACGACTGACACCTCAAAAATCACTCTAACCTCTAATTATTGTTGTAATGAAGCACCGGTTTAACAGTTCGGTTTTTTCTTCATTAAAAATTTGAAATAACAGTTTTTCTGATCTTGAACGTAGGTGAGCACAATTTTTAGTCTGAAATTCCCTGAAAGAGTTAAAATGTCTTAAGAAATGACAAAGGCACTTTCAAAAAATAATGTGGCTATCACAGTAGAACAGTATTTCAGAGAAATAGTGCACATTTGATGACTGTCAGAATTTACATAACTTGCTCTGCATGAATTAACTATGAGGCATAAAATTCAACTTTGGCTTAGGCACACACACAAGCACACACAAAGTAACTGTCATGTGACATTCTGAGGCACTGCAACCATGATATCTAGGTACCGCCTAAATCATCAGTATGAATATGAGGAAAACGACTGTGACATATGACCTTAGTGTCCCAATATGTTAGATGGGAAAGAAATGTTGTAGCGTCAGCCCAAGAACTGGAACGAGAATGGGTCCATATCCAAAGTGTGTTTAGGACTTTCTAGCTGCAATGGATGCTTGTCAACTGGGTGTCCCTGATCATCACTCTGATATATTAGGGTAACAAACTGAGCTCATACAAAAAAACTCATGGATATCAGAATCTCTTGACATTATTAAGTATTAGGAAAATCAAATTCTAATATTTAACATCTGTCCTAAGGATTCTTAGCATTTATCTTCTGATCAAAATTTCGAATAGTGCCAAAAAAAAAAAATCACAAAGTCAAAAGGACTTGGTGGGGGTATCTTTGTTTCTCTCCCACAGCCTAAAAGTTATACTCAACTGCAGCACAAAGAGTAAAGGGGTTGTTATTCATATTAACTACATTTACATTCCTAACGCAACATCCAGAGAGCTAATAGTGGGGTTATTAACATAACAAACGTAAATGTTCTATATAAATAATACTGTTTCAGGCCAGCAACCGCTCATCTGACAGCATTTAGGCACAGGCTCAACATCTGTTTATGAACACTTTGCCTAATGATATCATCAGATATCATTAAGTGCGGCAGAATACAGCATAGAGGCAGGTGCAGCTGCCTTCACAACCCATCACAGAGAAAGAAAAGAGCTGCATTCCCCATCCGAAAACCCATCATTAGGACAATTTTCTTCGACAAACCAGCCCTGTGATTTCAATCTGTATATCACCTGTAATTGTAGTTTTTAGCAAGAAGCTGATTCTATACATTTAGCGACGAATCACGTTGATGGCCTGAATACTGGAAACACATTTGTGGTACCAGCTGCGGCAGCTTTTTTTAGAGCCTGTGTTAACAAAATACTGCTAACAAGGCAATGCTTGGAGTGCAGCTTTGTTTCTCTTTCTTGTTCATAGTGTTTAGATGTGCATAATTATGGAAATTAGCAATTGATTGCTTCTCAATAATAATTGATTACTGGTCACTGAACTCTTCTGTAGCACTTTACTGAAGGTGAGGACATGAGATAAGTGAATTCTTACCAGTTCCAACCATATAGAAAGAAAGACACCAAAAAGAACTCTCGATTTGTACATCAGTTTCCATGATAAACAGACCAAAGGGATAATAGAATATCCCAGAATCTAGTTTGCCCTGAAGCAAATTGTAGAGATCATAGCAAGCCTGCAGAATTCTCCCTGTGGACCATGTAAGAAACATACATCATTTTTATATATGTCAGTTGGTCTTTGATTTGAAAATATTTCTACCCATTTAATTTATCTCTTTCAGTTTGCTTAAATTGTACAATTTAAGGGTTATATCAAAAAAATGAATACCAATTTTCAACACCTCTCAAATTGAAACAAACTGACAAAATAATGTGAAGTCTCTTTTTGCAAAGAGGTACAAATTCAGAAGCCTATCGTCTCAGACAGATAGCGAGCACTTCAAAATGATTCTCCTCTTTTTGATCTGCTATATATCCATCAACATTTTGGTCCGTGCCGTCTGACTGACTTGTTTCAGTAGAGCATAATGTAGGGACTGTTACTTGATGCTGCAGCTAACATTTAAAGGAAAACGCACTTATTTTTGGCTTAATCACTACTGTCAATTTGGACATAACATATCAAATTCAAATTTACTGCAGTACATGGAAGCCTCACAGACAATAAAGAATCCGTGGTGTTTGTTAAATGGGAAATACCGTGATTCATGGTGTTTCAAAGATAGGAGGAAGATCAGTAGGGAAAAAATTTAACTCTTTATTTTGGGAGAGTAATGAGCTTCCAAGTGTTAAATGATGCCATCCCTGGTGTGTTTGTGAGGGTGAGTGTATGCTAATTTGTACAGGACATGGCTGTATTGTGGCAGTCAACTTTACAACCTGATTCATAAAAAATGCAGCTTGGTTAAAGTTAGTATGCTTAATTTCAATAGTGTTTTTATCCCAAAATGGGTAGCAGATTGTACAATCATGACTCAAAAAAAATATGCACAAGTTATAAGAATTAGGCAACAGTTTGAGAATAAAACTGAATTCCTCCTCTCTGCCCACAGAAGGATTTTTCACATAATGAACAGGTGCAATTTCCAGAGATCTCTGTTCACTGAGATGGCAAAAGCCACTGTTTGTTGCTTTCCCTAGCAGCAACACAAGATAATATGGTGATAAAACTGCGATCAGAAACTAGAAAGCCACAGCACATATATGTACAATTCTACTCTCTTAGTATATCTGGCAAACACAAATTCATATCCCAAGCTTTCTAGCTCTTTCTTAAATCAACATTTGTGCACTGAATAACAATTATAAATTTTTGTACTACTTTGTACCCAAAACCTGCAAAAAAAAAAAAAATTAGGCAATGTGTGTGAGTCCATGTGCTTACGCCATTATGTTAGTGCCAAAAGCGTTAAAAAAAAATATAGACAGATTCCCTGTAATATATCTCTGGGTTTATTATCAGCATGACATTTTAATGTCAGTTATTAAAATTATATTTTAGGGGTTGGGGTGGGGTTCAGGTGGAAGAGTACTTTGGAAAATTGCAAGAAGTTGCACATAAAAATGATTTTGGTAACCTAGTGATGTCCTTGACACACTTTGGCACTACAGAGTGTATCTGCTTAAAGAGACATATGGCTGGAATGGCAGAAGTCAGAATTTGAAGGGTATTAGTAAAACCATGTGGGAGACGCTTGAACTGATACTGGCTTAGGCTAATTGTAGCTCTTCTCTGATTTCACAAGCTACAAACCAATAAAAGAATTTTAACTACTGAAACCATAATTTCCATTTTTTTGAGATGGTTAAATCACATTAATAGGAAATGAGATTGAAAATAAATCTACTTGTGAATAACGCTGGGTAACTTTAAAATGCTGAAAGTGTAAGGCAAGAAAAAATCAGTAAATGATCAACTCCAACCTCTGAACTGCTCCTGCGATTTGCTGTTATTGTTATTGTTGTTGCTGAATTACGCCTTGTTGAAGTAAGAGAGGCCTTCTAAGAAAATCAGATATCAATTTCAAGCCTTGTCTGTTCAACAAGTCTTCCCTGACCACTTAAGAACCCTGCAGAGTGGCCCTACGGCCTTCCTCATTAGTTATATTTTCAGAAAGCCCTTTTGAATACTTGATATTTCTTGTAGTTTACTTATTTGTTTGTTGCCTTTCTCCCCTTTTTACTGAAGTGTAAGCTCTGTCACAGAAGGGGTCTTGTTGATCTTCTTCACTCCTATCTGCCTGACACCAAAGAGCCACTCAGTAAAAAATGTGCAAAATGAGTAAAGGTGGCATATATAATATCCTTCACAAGCCATGATCTGCCTCATCTTCTCAACTTTTCCTTGGAATAGTCAGAATTTACTGACCTAGTATAAATTTGTAAATACTTAATGTCAAAGTTTCTACAAAATATCATTTCATTAATGACAAATGAAGTCTTTCTAAAGATTGAAGTACTAAAGCTAGTTTATATAATCCAGCCAGGGAGAGCTTTTATTCATCGAAGAAAATTAGCCTAGTACTTCCTTAATATTTACCCTACTACACAGCTACCTAAATTTTTCCTTGAGTAAATAATTTCATAACTGAAGGCTTAGGTCAAAATAATTTTTTTAATTAAGCCAATTCATATATCCTAAAAAACGTATTGACATTTACATACAAATAGCAATTTAGAGACTATACTCAATTTCTGTTCTTGATAAATGTATTAATCATAGTAGGCTTTGAAAGAAAGAATACCAAATTACCTATCCCACTTTTCTACACTTTCAGACAACCATCTGAGAAAACGATTTTTCATTTAAGACCCAATTCCCAACATACTGGGGTAGGTAAGAGAACGAGAGGTGTGTTACTGAAAAGGAATTTGGAATGAGTAATCGTTCTGAGTATGTGTACATCAGAGACTCCTCAAAGCCTGCCTGGCAATCTGTTTTTTATGTAAGTTTGTTTTTATCTGTGGTGGGGAGCACTGATATTTAAATTTGCATTAACTACTTTCCATAATGAATAAGAAGTACATAGCTAAACTCGATTTGTAGCAAATCAATTTTGGCAGACAGCAAAAAGTCAAAAAATTGTTTTTGTTTTTAAAGTAGAAAGCTTCTGTTTAAGACAGTTAAAGATTTTCAGAGGAAAGAGATTATTAATAGGAGTAACCAAGATTAGTGTAACCACAGGAATAGTTGTAGAAACGGTAAAAGGCTTAGGAAAAGTTCCCCAATTTTAATGTTCTGAAAAATTGGGTGCAATCTTGTCTTCCTCACTAGAACTGCTCCATCACTCAGAGTTATTTATTTTCTCAGTCTGTCAATATTTATAGTAAAGCTTGAAGAATCACCAAATTGTAAGGTCTAAAGTAACGCTGAGAAATCATTCATTAACTCAACAAATATCGAGTTTCTATCCATCCTCCACGCTGCCAACAGAGTGATCTTTCAAGGGCAAATCTGATCTCTCCACTGCCCCAAAGAAAATCCTTCAAAGATTACTCATTGCTGTAAGGCTGAAATTCAAACTTCTGACCATGATATAAAAGATGCTTAATAGTCCAGTCTCTGCTTGTTTTCTGATCCTCTTTCAGCAACCTTCTTCTCTGGCCCTGTCTGCCTCCTCCACCCCCTGCCAAATTCCCCTTAACACCTGTTGACTTCATTCTCTCCCCTGAGAACTGACTGCTCTTTTTCAGGCTGCATCCCCACGCTCTGCAGGTGTTCTCTCTTCCTGAACTAGCCTCTCTCTATGCTTTCCTGTCTACAAGGTGAACTCCCATGTATCCATAAAAACTCAGATCAAATATGATTTTTCCTATAAAAACTCTAACCAATATTGGCTTCCCATTTGTGCTTCCATATCACTGTAGAAGTCTATCCTCCTACCAATCATACTGTCTTCATTCACTCAGCAAATGCTTATCAAGCTTTCATTATGTTGTAGGTACTAAGGCTACACCACTAAACAAAAATAGATAGAATTTTCTAATCTCATGGAATTTTATCTTTAAGTTGCAAAAACAGGAAAATAAGATACCTAATTTATAGAAAGAGATACACACACACACATATATGGGGTTAGGTAGTGTTAAGTTCTAAGAAAAAAAGATTAAAACAAGGAAGGAAGGTGTGTAGTACTGGAGGAGGTGATTACTATTGTTGATATTGTGGCTAGGGAATAGTTCACCAAGGAGAGATTTTGAAAAAAGATATCTAGTGATCACATGTTCACAGTGGATCTTACACAATAGGCTTCCAGCTTACACTTCTGAGGCTTTTTCACCTTTTTTTCTCATTCAGAACCCAGCATAGTTTCTGGCACACAGGAATAAGTGAATAGATGAAGTCTGGGACTTATGAAGAAATAATTCTACGTAAACTTAAAGGTTGTCAGAGGGATGGGTGGAATGTTATAATTTATTTCTGCCTCTTGGAACTTTAGTGCTAGACATAGACCCTGTGAGGCTTATAGCCTTTAAAATGCAATCACTTATACAACAACACTGAAGAATCATCATGTGTCTGGAAGAATACCCTCTAAGTAGTCAAATTACTCTCTCACCATACAGGGGAGAATGATCATGGCATATTCACATTAAAAATCCCTTTATTAAGGCTTTATTAATAACATAAAAAATAAATCATCTTTCCTGTTCCAGGCATTTCTTTTTCTTGTGAAATATTATACTGCTAAATGAGTATTATTTCCTTCCAAAGACTGTCCTGTCCTGCATTTCTAGACATATAAACTTCCCTTATGAGTGCATTTTTTTTTTTTTTTTTTACAAAACACTAGTAATACCCCTGATTTCCTTGAAAAGCGCAGAAAGTGTCTATTGCTACTTGGAATATAGCTTTCGATTTTCACAGATCTCCAAGTTATCATAAGTCTATGATGTCATTATGTACAATGGGTAGAACTGCTCTTGAATAGATGTATAGCTCATAACATCTTGTGGCGTTTGGAAACATAAATACAGAGTTGTCTCCAATTCTGCCACCACACATAAGTATTGTGAAGAATTTAGGATAGATCGAATATGAAATAGGGTTTATATTTACCTTTAATGACTAAAACTATTTTTTTCAAGTTCAAAAAAATGTAACTTTTCATGTTATCAAACTGAAACCAGATTACATTTTAAAACATTTGGAAAGTAGGATTGCTTAGAGTTAACAATAATCAGTGTTTTGTCAAATTCTAAATTTTGCATAATTTTAATAATAGTTCTGTGACTCTGATCAGGGAAATGTAGATTCACTAAGTGTATTAAATAAGCGGCAAGGGGAAGAATACGTAATATGTCTTTGGTTGGAAATCAGGGATAGACATTCTATATGTTGTTATTTAGCATTAATGGAGAGTAAGCTTGAAATTTTAGAAACTTATATAAGTGAGAAATAAAGAATGGTTTGGTGAGACAAAATTTGATGTAGAAGGATTCCTTGTTCTGTTGTTTTCAAATGCACATGTTACTTCAGACTAAGCATAACCAAAACCAAGAAGGAAAGAAATGAGGAATTTGAAGGTAGGACAGATAGATTGTATATTATTTTAAAGTAATTTCCAGACAGTGTATTAGGTTTAAAGGAGTTATTTATCCTAGAGAAAGAAAACTTCATGTATTGGCTTCCCATGCCAGAAACTTTTGAAGAGTCTGTTAGCTTCATCTGTAATATCATCATATTAATGAAATTCTTCCTTATATTTTCACAACAGCAGTGAATCATGTGAAAGATCTCAATTCAAATACGATAATATCTCAGAGAGCAATTTAATGAGTAGCTATGGTTTGGGGGCTTTTCTAAAATAATGAAGATAAAAGAAAAACATGACATAGCTCCTCCCCTCAAAGAACTCCCAAAAGAAGGAAAGCTAGAGACCTATATACACCATATTAATGGACAATGTGACAGGACTACAGAAGCAGGCCCTGTAGGCACCTATGTTTTCACAAAGAGAGGACTTCCCTGAATGTTTATAGAAAACAAATCATCAATGGATAAAATTAAGTCAGACGAAAGAAAAGACACCCCCAAAAGTGTAAAAACACCTTACTTTAGTTAATTGACACAGTAAAAATTTCAGTATTGTGATCTCTTACATCAGTTTCTATTTCTTCGTAAGTATAGCTTTTCAGTTAACTTTTCTTTAGCATTGCCAAGTCAAATGTCAGAAAAACAGAAAAAGAAAAATGTTTTTTCAATAAATGTGTCTCTTCACTGTGTTCCTCCACCTTTTCCACTAGCGCTAGAGTTTCATCATATGAACACAGGAGCAAATCATTGCCACTGAACTTGCCTTCCTTCAGAAAAATGAGCCCATTGGTGGGCTCTGTTAGGAGAGTAAACATTCTAGCAATCTCTGCTCTCAATGCCACCCTGAGTTTTCCAATTTAGAGGTTGCCAGATATGTGGTTTATAATCAACTTGAACAAAGCTGCTAGCATGCTGCTGCCCCCATAAAAAGTAACTGATTTCTTTTAAAATCAAAAAAAGAAAAGAGAAAAAAAATCCACCACTAAAAATTTGGGGTAAAATTGTATAAGCCATAATACAGAACAAATGGAAACTACATTACTAAGACAGAGAAAACCTTCAAAATCTTCCCCCAGCTCTACTCTGTATCTCACTCTGTGAAGCACACATCAAGATTACCCCGTTCATTTCCTCAAAACTTTTCAAAACTCTCACTGAAAACTCAGCCCCTACACGCCCTTTTTTCTTTCAGCCTCTTTCCTCTTGCTTTGCCTGGTTTATTACCGGTCATTCTCAATTTCACCCTGAGAGGTTTCTAATCCGGTCTTGGTTCTCTTTGGTTCTGCAGTTTAAACTATTATTCCAATGAGCAAAATAAAAGTATAGAAAGCCCAACCTGACAGGTATCTGCCCCAACAACAAAATGCCCTTCTTTCTTCAGATCCAAGAAATAAAATGCTCATAATTTTTTTCTCTGTCACGTGTGTGTTGTTTCTGTATACAGGAGCAGTGTGTTTTAAACATACTGATGGTAGTTTCCAAAGAGAAAGAAAGAGCATTAACTTTGGATTATGTGAGTCTGAGACATTTAGAAATCAAGAATTAGAAAATGACTGATTTGCTGAAAGATCACTGTTGATTTATGGGCCATCTAAAATGTTGCAGGTGAAAACACCCAAAATGCTCTCTAGAGAGTTACTCATAGTAAGTGAGACACAGGATTAGTTTAAATAATCTAAATGCAAATTACAATGATGATGCTGAATACAATAGCTGGCTACATTTTGAAGTATATTGTGGTACATCATGTGAACACACACAAAGTATAACTTGCAAATCTTAGTCTTAGATCCTCAGGAGACAAAACCATGGAAACCAAAGAGAAGCAAGACATAATCTAAGATAATTCGAATGGTTTGGGTTTTACGTTTGATGACATGGGAGAAATACTTAGGAATTGGCTTCTTTGGTGGGCCCATTCCCTAACAGAATAATTCCAGACTCCTTTCCAGGCACTCAAGATTGTCCGAAATGTAATATAATCTGTCATCACAGCCATAGCACCTCTTTTTGTAGGTTTGCTTTACATTCCTGATAACAGGTATTATCTACTCTTTCTGTAACCCCTTTTTATTACCCCATTATATCTCATTGCTATATCCTCTATCAAAAATGTGTGAATCTGACCATAAATTTGTGAATAATATCTGGCTCATTATATTACCCATTCTTTCCTTTTAGACAGAAAGAAATCAAGTACTCAGAAGTAAAGAGACTTGCTCAAGGGCACCAACCTGGGAGGGCTGGGCCTGCACCTGAGGTCACTAATCCTAGTTCAGTCATCTTTTTCATTACCCCACACTAAGCTCCCACTCAACAACAATAGCAACAAAAACAACTGCGCCTTTTCTGCTCTTTAATTAAATATTACAAGTTGGCATGACATTTAAGGAGCATATCCCTTAGAATCAAGTCTGACATATAATGGGCATTCAATCAATATTTATGAAAAAATGAATAGCTATCCCCAACAGAGAGTGCATTACTTCATAATTATTGCTTAATATGGTTTTATTTCTTGTTTTCAATTATGAACAATGAGATAGTGGAAAGAACATGAACTTTGGAACCCAGGATTTTCATCAACACAGTGAGGGAGGTATCATTAGTTCTGATTTTATAAACAAAGTGAGATTTAGAAAGCTAGAATAGCTTGTAAAGGGTCACTCAGCTATCGAGTAACTGAAGAATTTGAACCAGGCAGTCTGACTCCATGGCATTCATGCACAGGTTTTGTATACTTTCTTTTCCCTGATAGACACCTGGGTCAAAAGTCATGCCTTAAAGACACATTTTGGTTTGGTTGATTTTTACCTTAAAGGGGCCATCTGGGTTTGCAAGTAAAAGGTCCTTAAAGGAAAATATATAAATATGTAATGTCATTAAGCTGACTTTCCCTCCACTCTTATTTAACTATTTGACACTGAATTAGCCATACAAAGTCTTCTTTTCATTTCCTACTTCCCATCAAGTAACTAAATATAGGGAGGGCCCAGATTTAATTTGTTGGAGAGATTGCAGATGCCTCTCACACATCGTATTTCAATGTCATTAACAAATTCTAATCTCTGAGATCTACTGTTTTTCTCAACAATATTCCTTACAATACAAAGGGCCACTCAATCTGATTCACAGTAACACCTGAACTGAAGGTACTAGTTCTCTTCTTCTCTCCCCGTTAGAAATTTGTTAGATACCACAAAATATATAACGCTCTGTTTATTTTTATTTACTTTCAAAGCATGATACTGTGATACTTAATCACTGTGCTCGTGATTGGACTTCCTGGCTTCAAATTGCCACCAAACTGCTTACTGGTTGGTATATCCTTGAGTAAGTTATCTTTTCTAAAGGCTGTTTCCTGTCGGCAAATAAGTATAACAACACTTAATGGAAGAAATTGTGAGGGTAAAATGAAATAGAAAATAAAAAACTTAGATTAGTGCTAACTATACATTAAGTAGTCAGTAAGTGTTTATTATTATTATTAGATACATTAGAGGAACGTTTGAGAATTAGAAACGAAAAAGTGAAAAGGAGGAGTAATGCCTTCCAAAATTTACATTTTAAGACGTCTAACAATACTGTAGCAAGAAGAAAACCCTTGGGACTTAAAAGTCAGAGAATTACTAAATAATTTCCAGCTGAGCAATTAATTTAAGGCTATGCTTTTCCCTTCAAGGTAATTATCATAGGTCAATGGCATTCTATCTTCCAGTGTTTTGGCAGGATTTTGCTACCATTCTGTAAGCAGCATACCTTCCTTTTTTTTTTTTAATGTTTGATATTTTGCCAGTTATTGCTAAATTTAGTTGACTTGGAATTATTTTGAAAATAAATCCTGTGATCCTGGAAGTATGAAAACCTAAAAGAGAACTCCAGAAGGTGTTACTTAGATTAGGTTAAATTCCTAAAAATCCCTGAATCCTTAATGTAATGTAGGAACCTAGGTAAGTAAAAATCCTAGGTAAAAATCCCCGAAATCCTGAATGTAATGCAAGACTTGATATATTCATCATATATAGCCTATAGACACAATGCCACATGTCAAAAAAACATCATGCTGCATTGCCTTGAGTCATTTCATGGCTTCCCATTGTATTTCAGATAAATATTAAATCTTTAACTCAGCGTACAAAACTCTCCACACCCTGGCCCCTTTCTCATACCTCTGCAGCCTCCTACTCCTCCCTCTCTCCAGCTAGACCAGCCTGTTGACAACTCCTCAAACAGGCCATACTCACTTTCTTCACAGTGCCTCTGCACATGCTCGCCATTCAGCCTGGAGCTCACTTTCGGCCCTTTCCTCCCCCACTATCCAAGCTCCATCTTCTGCCCATCCCACCTGCATGGGAACTCCCTCCTTCTGGCCTCCCGGACCACATTAACCACATGCCCTGGAGACTCCCCCTCCAGGGCCCTTGCACCCCCTTTTAACACTGCACAGTGGCAGCCTCATGCCTCTTAGAGGATTATTTGGTCCTTTTCCCTATAACCTATAAATCCTTAGTGATAGGGCTCTTGTTTATGTTCATCACTGTTTTCCCAGTATCTAGCTCCGGGCCTGGCACATAGTATGTGCTCAATAAATACTGTGAATTGAAGAAATAAAAATCAAAAATTTAAAAAGAGGCTGGGTGTGGTGTCTCACATCTGTAATTCTAGCACTTTGGGAAGCTGAGATGGGAAGATTGATTGAAGCTAGGAGTTTGAGACCTTGTCTCTACAAAAAATAAAAACGTTAGCCCAGTGTGGCAGTGTGTGCCTATAGTCCCAGCTATCCAGTAGGCCAAGACGGGAGGACCGCTTGAGCCTTATGCCCAGGAATTGGAGGCTGCAATAAGCTATGATCATGCCACTGCACTCTAGCCATGGCAACAGAGTAAGACCCTGTCGCTAAAAAAATAAATAAAAAAAAAGAAAGCAAGAAGCCTTCTTTAAACACAAAATAGGCCAGCTAGCATGTTCAGCCACATATACGACTTTTCAATATTTAGAGGAGAGATTTTCAAACTCTGCCTCACTGTGTTCCAGGGTTTGTTGTTGTTGTTGTTGTTGTTGTTGTTGTTGTTTTCCAAATTCCCTGAGGCCCACCTGGGGTCTGGGAAAAAAAGCAGAAAAGTGGAGAGAGAACCACAGGGTGGTTCCCTGGGGCCTTTCATACCCACGTCCCCCACGTCCCCACCAATCAAACAGAGCCAGGTCTGATTTTCACCGCATTTTCTTTACTGCAGAAAAAAATGAGCAAAGGATTCAGAGGCTAAAAGTAGTTTGAAAACCAATGATATAGAACACAACCACTTAATGGTCAACTGTTTTGTCTATCAATGTCATAGCAAGGGCAAGTTGCCTTGGTAAACTTTGTTAAGTTGATGTAATTTTTCAACTCCTCCAACTCTATTTCTAATCTAGTCATGCTTTTATACATTCAGCATGTCAGAAAACATAGATGTCAGTGTTTATCTCTGGCTGTCTCTCCATCTATCATCCATCTGTCTCTCCCTTATAGATGTAGGTCCTTCAGTGGTTCCTCCATTGATCAGGGAAAAACATCCAAGTCTGTGGCATAACATTTAAAAACTCTATCATTATTTTTACTTACCATTCCAGCTTCCTTCTCCTCCACTTGAGCTTTATATTTTAATCGTGAAACATACCATGATTTTCCCCATGCCTGTGCCTGTGTGCTTGTCACCCCATCTTCTTGGAATGCACTTTCTCTGCCTGAACAATCCCTTCAAGTCCTTCATGAGCCACCTCAAATGTTACCATCTGCTTTTCCCAGTCTGGGTAACTTACCTAAACCCCTACCACATGCACCCACAGGACTTAGTGGTTTCAAATGGCACCCTAGTCCTCAACAAACCAAATGTTTTGCTTTTTTTTTTTTTTGTCTGTCTTCCCTGCCTAGGTAGTCATTTCCTTAAACAGACACTCAGTTTTGTGTCCTTACTTCCTAGGCTATTGCTTGGCATAATAAGTATATGCTGAATGAATAGAAGAGTTCAAATGACTTTGAGCAGTTCCTTGGCATTGAAATATTTATTATTTATGATTTCAACTCATTGTGAGATTCCCCAAAGTGTGTGCCATGTAGAAATTTGCTGAATCCCAAACAAAATCACACATGCAGAGGGACTACTGCCCACAAACATCCTTTAGCTGGTTAGAGAATTTAGTCAACCACTCTGACTTGGCATCTAAAACAGTTTTGCCATTTTTATTTAAAACAATATTTTATCACTACAATGATTTTCAAGAGGATTTTCCATTCTTGTGAAATACACTTGGAATTTTAAGGCCTTTTCTAATTTAGAAAGTTGAAGAAGCAAAGTCATTTTCTCACTGCACAGCTAACCAGGGTTGTTGCTGGTGTAGGTCAAGATAAGTATTTCTCAAAGTATGTTCCAAGACTCTCTAGTCTCTTGGGATTCTGAGCAAAAATGCTCATGATCAGATATGTTTGGGAGCATGGCATTGCTGGCCCTGCACAGACGTTTGTAGTGTATACCGTAACATATTAAATGCCCTGAGAAACTCTTCAGTAAAGAAATCTATTTATCTTTATTTTTGTTCAACATTTCCCAGACTCTTTTGATTGTCAGCTTGATGAACATTCCAAGAATTTACTGTGGAAAAAGCTAGTCTTGATCACCAAATTCTCATCCCAATGTTTGTCTTCTAATTACAGTGGTATGTGCACATGCAAAGTCGAGATTTGAAGCAATTCCTTGGGACAACTCTAGCTAACATCAATTTTACCTTGAAGGTCTACATAATGAAAACAAATATTTTAGATACTTATTTTGCTTATTCTATAGTATGAAATAGGTAACTGCTTAATTTTCTTCTCTATGGTGATTAGGTATAAAATAAATAAACAGAATCTTTGTAATATGTTTCATAACAGAAAAAATCACATTGATTATTTTTTATAGCATAGCTTCTTCCCTGCATTATTATTAAAGTTTGGTAATTGTGCTTTATATCTTATACTGTTGCCACATCACGTCAGCAGATTATGATAGTTATTTTAATGGTATGAATCAATTTAAATTTGGAACTTACCACCTAATGTTTCCCAGTCTTAACATTGATTTTTGACAAACACACACACACACACACACACACACACACACCATACATACACATACATACACACAATTAAGAAGGCTAAACTAAAAATTTACAAATAGCTTATAAGCCCAATGCAAATTGTGGTGGAATGGACATACTTATATTTGCAATAGTTGCCATCTAACAACAGATACCTTTGTCAGTCACGTAAGATTAAATCTAGAAAAAGGATAAAATATATGATAATTATCATTTGGAAAACCCTATGTTGAGAAAAAATTATATTCTATAAGCATTGGTGTTTCTTACTTATAATGCAAAACAAATTAGAGCCAAACAAAAAAAAAAGAAGTCTTATTTTTACAAGCTTAAGAAATATTATAGAGATCTGTGATTGTTGATTTTCTAATAAATACAAGTACATTTCCTAAATTAATTCAGCTCATATCACTTTGGTATGTTGCATACTGCAAATGTACAAGTGGAAGCTACAACTGGGATACTGCTTGATAAGTAGCATAAGATGGAAGTATCTGAACACTTAGGTTGTCACCTTAAAACAAACTGTCACACATTTTTCTTCACACATTTGAAACCCAACTTATCAACCTTAACAAGTGTTGTTATCAAAAGAATTTTGGTGCCTTTGTTCTTTCCCTTTTGCAAGTAAATTACACTTTTAGGATTTATTAAGACAAGAAACAATTTTTGAATAGCAGGTCAAAACTCTCTACGGAAAAATTCTCATTACTTTCTAGCCCGAAGCAGTATTTACCACCCCATGTATCCATCTTTTTCCTGTTTCTTCTATATCTATATTTCCTGAATCTTGTTTCTGTGCCTAATGCTATAACATTGCAGCAGTTTGTTCAAAGCAACACTCTTATTTTTGCTCTTAGCCGGTACTATACAAACCCTGATCAATTATTGAAGTAGAAGCCCCGAAGTAACACAGCCATTACTACAGCAGGCGGATAAAAATGGAACACTTTCAGCTACAGTATATTTACTTTTGAGTTTCAGCAAACAAACCAACAAGTTAAACTACCCTGTCTTTCACTTTGCTTGATGTACTAATATTTCCTGCTCCCTTCAAAGTCTTTCTCTTCATAAAGCAAGTCTCTGAAAATTCCAGTTTCTTTTTGGAATTGTAGTAACCTTAACATTTATGCAAAAGAGCCCTGCAACTTGGACAAGAAGGGCTTAAATGAGTTACATAGACATGCCATGCCAAGAGCCGCATGATATTTTATAAAGTTCGCCGATGTGTCATCTTCACATGGTAATAACACCACAAAGAGTCCATGATGATATTTAAAACAACAAACAGTATCATGGAGGGTATTCATTAAAGCTTTTCAGAAAAGTCAAATAAGAGGTGGAGAAGATTTCTCATGAAGAGCAACTGCTAATCACATTTGGAATTTTTTCCTCTCTCTCTCTTCTGCTTACTCCATTATTCACAAAGGATTGCCCAAGATGTTGTAATTTTATTTTTTGAACTGCTCCCTTATTTAATTATACAGAATATATCTGGTCAGGTTGCCAGTGAAGGCTACAAGTACTCATCTTCTGATGATTCTAACTCACATCTGCAGCTTCAATATAATGGTGTTATTTTTTTTTCTTTTTTTTCATTTTAAATGTCTGTTGTGGGTTTTAAGGACTAAATGATAGTGAAGATAATTGGAAATGTTCCAAGGTTTTTATACGTACGGTGCAATCGAAACCAAAATTAGTAGTTATACTCCAGAACTAATAATATTTGACATTTATTCTTATCGTTGCCTGAAGTTTGGGTAGAGAGTTCCAGCAAGTTTCTGAAAAGTAACTAAGGACAATATAAGAAACTGTTTTGAAGTGTTTTATATCTGTAACCCACTCAGAGCTCTTCTTTTCCAGCCAAGCAAATAAAAGCAATCTGCATAACCTCTAAGCACCAAAGGTGAGCAGATTATGAAAAACACTTTCATGAATTCATAAGTATGTCATCAAAGCCACTTGAAGCACTTTGATATTTGAATAGAAAAGCCATGAATAAAAAGGCCATATGCATTTGGAAGCTTTCATAATTTAGGACAGTTTATCTCAATGTCTTGTTATGAAGTGATGTTCATCTTTCCCTCATATACTCTTCATTTGTGAATAGGCCTATTAGATACAACACAAAGCATAAAAGACATCAACTGAAAAATACAACAGATGAGGATCTTATCAAGCATTTTTTAAAATACGAGGACATTTGTACCTCCAGCATTATGAAACTCGTTATATCTCAGGATCAAGACAGCCACAGGAAGACTCTTTTTTAAATTCCAGGCTGCCTTTAGAGGGCAGGCAACAATGTTACATTATTATTAGTTCTCTTTTCTCCTACTCATTTCAAAGAGAAGAAATAATGCATTTGTATGTCCAGTTCCTAGAATATCCATTTCGTTGAATTGATATTGTGATCTAATCACGGCACAAATGGGTGAAGGGATGGATACAATTTTATCTATACACTAAGTTGACTGAGAGATGGACCATTTATTGACTCGAACATCTGCGTTATTATTTTAGAGTTTCGTGGCAGGCAGCTCATGAAAGGTAGCTTGTACAACAAGAAATGTAATTTGAAAAAAGTGCAGAAAGGACTCTCTAGAAATGTATGCTTTGTGAAACTGTTCTTTATTTAACATGGCTCTGGATACTGGGAACAGGCTCGCTGAATTTATGAGGTGTGAAGCTTATGTCTTATAATGATTAACATTAGAATCACATTTTAAACTTGAGGTCAGACTTAAGAAATGATATTAACCCTTTCTCTTCTACTAAAATATCCAGTTGTCTCCCTTTTTACTATGTTTCCAACTCTTTTTTCATGTACTTTTCTAAGAGCATTCTGTTGTTATTTTAATACCAACAATATTTTTTTCAGAAAGTTTAGCTTGATGACTGAAGTGAGATGTGTCTATATAATCCTTGTTTAGGTCTGACTGTTAAAATTTTCATTATTCACTCATTCATTCATATATTCCTTTACCAAAGGATAAAATCAAAGCCATTTTATTGAGGGATGGCTATGCATTATGTATTCTGCTAGATTTTGACAATACAAATAATGCACACAACATTGTTCCTGCTCTGAGGAGTTGATAGTCTAGTAGAGGAGACAGAAACAAACAGATATTTATAGTCAGGGACCAGCATAAAGATAAACAGCTCCCTGGTACACTATTGGCTTAAAGAAGGCATGACTTTATACAAAATGGTTGGGTTGGGAAGAGAAGTGGGAAAGAGGAAGCCTTCACCAAGGGATCTTAAAGACGGTGTATCATGGTCACAAGAATGGACTATAATGAAAAATATATTGCTAAAATGTAGTTCCCAGGGGGAAAAACACATGTTTTGTTGTTATGTATTAAAATAATGTAAAAGACAACTCTGGTTTGTGTATGAGTTCATAGTTGGCAAACACCTTCAACCACATCTGATCCTCCTAGCAACCTCTTGCTGCAGGTATGATTTCTCTCCTTGCGAAGCTAAAATAAATGATATACGACAAATTCAAAGCTCCATATTTAATAAATGGCAGAATGAGGACATTGACTTACAACTCAAACCAAAGAAGTGACGTTCTTTAAGGAGAAAGTGACATTGGTTTAGCCACAGTCACTTGAACATCCTATAAAGAAAACTGAAAGGAGTGTACATATAATGTGGGCTACTTATGTTTTATGTGCAAATAAATACTTTCCCTATAGACATCCAAATTGATCTGGGGACATTGACAGTTATCAAACATATTACTTGGGAAATGGAAAATTACAACTCATCCTCTGTATAT
The DNA here is from genome assembly GCA_963574885.1 of Lepilemur ruficaudatus. Taxonomy (NCBI): domain Eukaryota; kingdom Metazoa; phylum Chordata; class Mammalia; order Primates; family Lepilemuridae; genus Lepilemur; species Lepilemur ruficaudatus. The sequence continues at coordinate 62,551 of CAUYRT010064733.1, forward strand.
TTATTGCCTAGAGGAGTTTTCCAATATATCATTGATGGAGAAATGAAACCTTAAGGACAAACTGAATTAGAAAGAAATCATAATTCTATTTGGGTAATATGTTGAAATTGCATAACAGTGTAGCAATATTGTGCATGTGCTACTTCAAAACTCTGAAGGCATGATTCACTAGATTTCTTTGCCCTTACACAATGTCCCCAAGAGCCTGAAAAAGACAGACTTTATTCAACCGTAAAGTAACAGGGACTTAAGAATCATACATGGCCACTTATGAAATCTTATAAACTTAATACACAAATTACTATGGACTTTTCAGGTATTTGTCTTGTATAGTGCCACCTGAGAATTTGGTTTCCGTTACGCAACTTTATGTTTTAAAATTTGATGGGAAGATGGTAGCATAGTTGAAATATTAACATTACACTACATTATTTATGCTTTGTAGATCCTGCAGGCCAGTTTTTACTTAAACTTCTCTTTTTCTTTTGACAAATAAACACTAAACTTTTAGTTTTAATGTCAACTTTCTTTTTTTTCCCTGAAATTATTCTTAATCACCAAGCCATTTCCTTAAAAATATGTTCTCTCATAACATTCGTAGAGTGGTTCTACAACTTCAGTGAAAGTTTTACAATTGAAACTTTAAGAGATGTTGCTGCTGCTAAATTAGAAGGGTGTGTGTAAATAATATATATAAATTATATGTGTGTCTAGATGTATATAATTTCCATATAAATTGATAAGTTTCATAATGTATTAGCTGTAACTTTATGTACTAGTTTTCTGTAGCTGTGTTAACAAATTGCCACCAACTTAGTCCAAAACACACATATTTCTTATTTCACAGATTCCATTGGTCAAGAGTTTGGGCACAGATGAGCTGGGTCCTCTAATTGGGATCTCCAGGTTGTAATCAAAGTGTCAGATGGGGTTACTGTCTCTTCTGAGCCTCTGGGGTCCCCTTTCAAGCTCACATGCTGTTGGCAGAGTTCATTTCCTGTGGTTGTAGGGCTAAGGCCCTCAGCTCCCTGAGGCCACTCCTCTCCATACTCTGTATAACATGGCTGTATTCTGTTTCAAGGCCAGTAGGAAATTGTGTCTCATATCTAGACACTTAAAGAGTTTACCTGATTATATGAGACCCACCCAGGATAATTTCCTTTTTGATTAAATTCAAATGCTTTGAGACCTTAATTGCATTTTCAAAATTCATTCACATTGCCATAAAACGTAACCAAATCCATCATCTTTGCCCTATAATTTAACCTTGTCATTGGTGTAAGAAGACCAAGAGACAGAGATTATAGCGGCACTCTTAGAATTCATCTACCACATCTCACCTGAGCATAGTCAAATTATTGCTTAACTATTGGTGAGGGCAAGGTTTTATCATTCAGAATCAAGGGCAACCTTAGAGAATATAAGTGTACAAGACATAATGATAAGTTGCTTTCATTTGAACATAACAGGGTAGAAAAGTCAGGAATGCATATACTCAAAATAATGTTGGAAAATAATGTTTGATTAAATATCAAAATGAGTGGCATGTACAGTAACTCAGAAAATTAGTCATTTAAAACGAGCTGTAATTATTGCAAAAGGCCCCATTAAAGAAGAGGTTAATGCTGGTTCCTAAAATATATAAAAGGTTGGCTGAATGTACCTGGTCTAGAACTTTAGCTTATAAATCTATTTATCATTCTTTCTCAATATTACAGCACAGAGTCAAGCAGACATGAGTTTGAATTCTAGCTCTGTCAGTAAATAGCAGTGTGAATTTGGGTAATTTATTTGAACTCCCTGAATTTCCTTTTCCTCACTTACATTAATAAAAAAAGGAGTAAAAATACCTACTTCATAAATGTTTATCAGAGAATAAGAACTCAAATTTCTGAATTGCTTACTCATAGAATCACTAGAAAGAATATAGTAACAAAAGTATTAAATGAGAAAAGGACTTTGAAAGTGATAAAGTGACATAAAAATGTAGGTCACTCATAGAATAAGTTCTCCAGTGATGTTTATTCTCTGGTTAAATATCTATAATTTATTACCTTACTGTATTTAATTAAAAAATGTAAGCAATTTAAAAATCATTCTGATACAAAGATGTTTAGAAATAGATAAATACAGTAAATAATAAAATTAGCCTTCAACAGAGAATCTTTATAATTTAACACCACAAAAGCGAAAAAAAAAATGTACAAATTTCAGAGAACCTGAAGACCAATGTGGATGATACGTAGGAAAAGGATTTGCTTTTGTTTTCTTTTTTATTTGTCACCATTCTTGTTAGTGATTGTTTCTGGCATTTAATAAATAGTAGATGCAATAAATTTCCATTGAATAAGTACATTATAGATGTAAATCAAGTAATTAAATCATAAAAGTGTACCCAACACAAAAGCACTGCTCATTACAGATATAACTCCCATGGAAATAGAAGCTCAAAGTGATTTTTTCTTACATAAGTACACAAGAGGTCAAAGTCCTCAAGTAAAGAACTTAATATATCTGAGTGATTAACTTGGTTTGTAAACACCCAAAGGTTTTAATTCATATTTTAAATCTTTGGAACCAAAATAAAAACTAGATTTCCTCCTTGGATTTCAAACATCTTCCATTTGACAATCATTGTAAGTAAGGTGACAAGCGAGGACTCCAGGAATATTTATTGAATTGTGAAAGATAAGAAATCTGACAAACAATATACTTAATCATTTTCCATTTATCATCATCATCCTGTGACAGGATATAAAAACAATTGTACTAAAATGAGGTGTTTTGTTGAGGATGAGGCTCTAGAGTATTAAAAAAAAAAAGGATTTATATTTGAGTAAATAAAATTCTGCAGGAACCAGAAATTGAAGAGTATTTGAAGAAATGCTCTGAACTATGGAAACTGATTATTCTTCATTTATTATGTCTGTTTCAAGCTGTCTTGCACATACGGTCCGAGAAATTTTGAATCAAGACAATACCCAGCTAGGGAGATACGGTAACTTTCAAATTAACTACATATGAAATGAATTTTCAGTTGTCTAGGTAAACTGAAACTGGTATATATTTAGCTGGCTTTTCTCTTTGATAGTTACATCTCTGAAGCATGTGAAAAAAATATGATTCATATGAAATAATAAAACCTCGAGATTGACTAGTAAGTGTTCTTCTCCAGCCAGGACTTCTGACCTATTATGCACATGCTGGAGAATGGATCTAATTTTGAATATTCATTATAATCATGTTTTTTAAAAAATACATTTTAATGTCACATAGAAACAAAAGCTGTTCACGGGCCACAGCCTAGTCACTTAGGTTTACCACAGAGTGATGAAAATTCATCAAAATGTCAAGAGATCTGTATTTACCAAGTTTGATGAAGAAAATCTGACAAATACTATTTAAGATAAGTGGCATTTTTTCCTAATTGTTTTCATATGGATGAATGAAAATCAAGTGCCCTGTTACTTTGATGAAATGCTAAATTGCTTAAAAATTCACATTTACACAGCGTACCAGCATAGAAACTGAATGTAAGATTATGGCTTCAAAACCAATGTATAGATTTTTCCCAGTTAAGCTTGTACGTTCAAATACAGAAAAGAAAGTACCAGTGACTGCTTAAACCTGAACTAACAAATTCAGTTTTACTCTCCCTGCATTTCCTCGGCTAAAATGCAACACAAATAAGTATTAGGTTACAAAGTAATAAGTATTTCTTCCATGGAGAATATGTCAGAGTTTCTATGTTGGTGGCAGTCCATCAAAGACAAACATAAATCATTTTAGCAGGTAATTCACCTCAGGAATTAAGTACGTAAACACTGAAAGAAAACCATAGACTATTTTTCCAGTCCACACAGAATGTGTTATAATTCCATGGAAGAAGAAGAAAAACAAAATACAAGACAGACAAATATTAACCTTAGTGGATGTTATAACTAAGGAAAGAAATGATCACATACCAATCTTTGTTCTCCCTGAAGTTTTATGTGTGGGAGTGTTTCTATATTTGTATGGTGCACTTATAATGTAATTTTAAATCAAAGAACCATAAACTGAACTAAAACTAATAAGCAGTAGAGTTGAGATTTGAACCCCAGGACTGTGAGATGGCTTAGCACATGGCCTTCACCTCTGCTTCTTGATTATACCTCTTCATGGCAATCTAAGGAAATTCTAATATTTGAAATTCACTGATACATGCCCATTGCTGGCCTATCTAGAAATATTTGTTTAAATTAGAAAATACGTCGAAACAGAACAAAGCACTGAATCATTTCTGAGGTAAGGCTGACTTGAAATAAATTTGCTCACACTCCTGGACCTTTCATTCCTTTCTGAGATGCTTGTCGTTATACATGCTGAGCAAGAGCAATTGTCAAATACGATTCCCACATTCATAGACTCTTCCTGTGCCATCTCAGGGCAATGCACATAATCAACTTCATCAAATCCTAAAGATTCCTGAATAAAGTTATTTTTATAACCCTATTCGTTATCCATTTCCAATGCTTTTTTTGTTGACAATCCACTATTTCAAAAAAATAATTCTCACATGAACCATAAACTTAGCTTATCTAGGTTCTCTAAACTAAAACAATTTATAGAATGCAAAGAGGTATGAATTAAAAAATACATTGGAAAAACACATTAACTAGGAAAGTCCTAGGCAAACTGGAAGGTACAGTCAGGGGAGGGCAGGTGGATACAGTCCTTTATTCAGCAGCAAATTTTATTTCCAAAATCAACTGATTTCCATTACTCTAAGACAGATAACCAATTGGCTGATAACTAGAGATACGAACATTAAAAAATAAAGCATTAAGTCCACATAATTGCAAGAATAGTGTGGCTTACTTATAATAACATCAAACCTTCACCTTAGTCATTCTCCCAGTTGTCAGGACAAACATTTTACTCATGAATTCCTCCTCCTCTGTTCCAGTACCACATCCAAACATCATGGAATTCAGAAAGTAAACAAATAATTCAGTGACAGCAGTGATTAGGTTTGGTCCTGGGGTCATTCTTCCTGTGGTAATGCTGACCTTTGCTTCTTTCCATCAGGCAATTTTACAGTTTAAAATGGAAAATTCCAAATCTTAATTGAACCTCAAAATTCTATGCTTACTATTATCATTGGAAATAATATTCCTATTATATTATTGTGTTATTATATTGCATTTCTACATTTAGCAGGAAGTCCATCATGGCATTATTGTATTAAATAATCACTGTTCTATATTATTATTTCTGTGCCATTCATCTTACAAGCTATTTAGTGTGAGCTATAGAGAGTTAGTGAGCAGGCAACCTTGTCTCTGATTGATTAAATTTTTAAAGTCATGAATAAAAATACCTTAGATAATAAATTTATTAGTTTCTCTCTGCTAATAAAGCAGCCCCTTCTCACTTAACACACTGGCTGCCACACTAGAAAAAAAGTTTTCCTTGGGGCCACAGTGTTTTATTACAAAAATAGAATAAAAACTTCAAAAATACAATCCTTTCTAATTTAATGAAAAATTTGTTATTTTGTATTGTTTTCTGTGTGTGTGTGGTTTTTTTCATTTCAGGGTATTATGAGGGTACAAACATTCTGGTTAAATTTTATGTCTTTGCCTCTCCCTAGCGAGGGGTAGAGGCATTCCCTTCCCCTCTACAATTCTCACCGTGTCCTTTAGTTGTGAGTTTACCGCCCCCCAAACCCCGTAATCCCTGGAGAATATTACTACCATGTGTGTGTTTTTTTAAAACAGAGTCTCACTCGGTTGCCCGGGCTAGAGTGCCATGGCGTCAGCCCAGCTCACAGCAACCTCAGACTCCTGGGCTCAAGCGATCCTCCTGCCTCAGCCTCCTGAGTAGCTGGGACTACAGGCATAAGCCACCACGACTAGCTAAAGTTTTTTTGTTTCTATTTTTAGTTGACTAATTTTTTTTCTATTTTAGTAGAGATCGGGGGTCCCACTCTTTCTTGCTCAGGCTGGTCTCGAACTCCCGACCTCGAGCGATCCTCCTGCCTCCACCTCCCAGAGTGCTAGGATTACAGGCGTGAGCCACCGCGCCGGCCTTGAGCGTGAGTTATATACTTGAAAAAAAGTTCTCGTGGCCCCCAAGGTGAAGAGGTGAGTTACATTATGCTTCACGAGGCCTCGGGCTCAAAACCAGCGTGAGTTAAATACAACTCACAATGCAGTTGACACGTTAAACTATGGATTTTCTTGGCAAAGCAACGTGGCCTCTCCCAAGTGCTTTCAGTCTGACAGAAACGAACTGGACAGCAGCCCAGCCGCTGAGATCTGGACGTCCAAAGCAGGGTGAGTACGGCACAGAGGGTTGAGCAGCCTGATCGGAACCGGATCAACAACAGCAGAAACAAAGAGCACTGCACACGGGCCAGAGAGAGAACGTTTAAAAGACGTAGTTTTGGGAAAATGAAAATCAGCCAGAAAGGAAGGAATGCCCTAGGCAGAGTGATTATAATTAAAGCTTTTACCTACTTTTAGAAGATATCAGTAAGTCCCCTGCCACCCCATTAAGACGACACTCGTAATGGATGCCTATGTCCAGCCTGCACCGCTTCCTTTGAGGAAAGCACTCTCCTCTCTCAGTTTAAGGAACCCTAGCCCTTCTCAGCGGGCACACGACCTCCAACCCAGGGGAAAAAGTTTAGGTCTCCATTCCTATTTATCGGCTCGGGAGGGGCACGTGACCACAGCCAAGCCAATGAGAAGCCCCCTCAGGACTTTTTGCCGAAGTTACGGAAGTACACAATTTCTCCTACGTGGATTGCAGGAAGGCTGAGGGGCATGTGTAAAACACCTATGAGAGAAAACCTCTTTTAGAAATAAAGCCAATGGACTAGGGAAGAGGAGAGAGACTTTAAGTTCATTCCCTTTTTTGCTTCCATAAGTTTGAGTTAAGCTTTTGTCGCTTGCAACCTAAAAGGTTCTTTACTTCCCATGAATTAAAGGTGTCCTGAAGCACTTAACCGAGCCTGTGGCCTGTGTTTATACACTTTGTATACACTTGAGCACCATTGTTCTGGTGCTCCAAGGCTTTCTCCTTCTTACGTAAGTTCACAAGATCTTCCTTCTGAGATTTCACCTTTCCCCCAGAAAAAAGCACTCAAGATAGCAGGAAAATGGTAGTGGGCTGGGAGAGCCAGGTCCAGGCATCCAAGTATCCAGGGCCAGGCATCCATTGCTATCCAGGGCTGTGGCTGCAGATCCCCCTATGGGGAGTAGGGGCTGTTGAGTGTGGGCAAAAGCTTGGTGCCTCAAAATAGTAGTGTGCCTAGGTACAGCTGTACTTAAGTACAGCAACCTAGTCTCACAAGGTAAGTTCCTTTGCATGCTCTGCAGCATTAAGCCTTTAAAAATCCCTTTCTGTTAAAGTCTCAACCTGTTCACCTTCAGGCTTTTTTTTTTCCTTTAATTTCAGAATATTACAGGGATACAAACATTTTGGTTACATAAATTGCTTTTGTCAAGGTTATAAGTGAGCCCATACCCCAGGTAATGTGCGTTGTACCTGTTAAGTGTGACTATACCCATCCCCTCCTCCTCCCAACCTGCTTGATTTCTAATGAATGTTATTTCCATATGTGCACATAAGTGTTGATCAGTTAGTTCCAATTTAATGGTGGATTCATGAGGTGTTTGTTTTTCCATTTTTGTGATACTTCACTTAGAAGAATGGTCTCCAATTCAATCTGGGTTAATACAAGAGTTATTAGTTCACCATATTTTTAATAGCTGAGTAGTACTCCATGGTATACATATGCCACATGTTATTAATCCACTCATGTATTGATGGCCACTTGGTTTATTTTCACTCTTTGCAATTGAGAATTCTACTGCTATAAACATTTGAGTGCAGGTGTCTTTTTTATAAAATGTCTTTTTTTCCTTT